>PVJX010007260.1:0-72199 GCA_004027295.1 Dolichotis patagonum | reverse complement strand
GCAGACTTTCGATCCAAACAGCCCAGGCCACTCTGCGGGTCCCAGAGGTTCGGGTCCCAAACAGACAGGCCGTGTTGCTGCTTTCTTGGAGACTTCCTGGGGGTGAAGGGCAGGGCTATGGGCCCAAACAGACCTGGCCCAGATGCTGGTCTCCAGGCAGTTCCCTGTGGATGAAGGGTGGGCCTACCAGTCCCAAACAGTGGCGCTGAGATGGAGGTCTGCGCAGACTTTCAATCCAAACAGCCCGGGCCACTCTGCGGGTCCGAGAGGTTCGGGTCCCAAACAGACTGTCAAGACACATTTCTGCAATAGTTTTCAAACTAAGAAGAGACAAATCTCATGGGCTTCCTACAGACAATGGCTGGGCCAGTCTTTTTGAGTTCACTGTTAAGATTCACTGAGTCTCTTCCTCCAGAGGGGCTTGTATTAAGCCTTTAACTTGCACAAGATCATAGCCAGGAATAGTACCAGGCTGCTTCCACAAGTGAAAAAAGTAAACTTTAAAGAGGTAAAGTGACTTGCCTGGAGCTACTCAGAGGCAAAGTTAGGATTCAAACTCATTCTGTCTGAAGCCAATGGCCATGTTTCTGTCATTGAGTAGAAATTCAGATGTCTTCTGTGGGTACTAGAGGAAAACATAGATGTAGATCTAAAAATATCTGCCAGGAGTTTCCCAGCACTAGAATTCCCTACTCCATTTAATAACTACGTCACATTAAAGAGCCCACTCTGAGAGAAGGAAAATGCAGTCAATTAAATTTATGGTTTGTGTTCTGACATTAAGAAATCAGTCTTTCTAATTGGGTATTTCAACCTACATGGTGATAATGCTTTAACAGCTATAGAATATCATTCCCACTATTACAAAGTATACCACTTTTTATGAAAGACAGTTCCAAAGGCATTCAACTACTCAGGGTAATAAATAAATAAATAAGAGGCTTTGGAAACATTTAGATTCCATCTTCTGATACATATACATCAGTCTCAAAACTTAAAAAATACAAAGCAGTGTTTAGCTAAAGATGCTCGGTGCTTTGTTAAATATCAGACATTTAAAAAAACAATACATTCGCAAACACACCTGGATTCACTCATCCTTGTTCAGCCATTAACACAGAATGAAACATACGTTTACCTGGTGCTTCCAGACAGCAAAAACAGTACTTCAACACTCTTGTACTTCCATTCTCTTAGTTCATGAAACAGGAAAACAATTATCATTCCTCCAGCACCCAAGTGTTAGTATTGTGTTTTTTAAATAATGCACAATTGATTCAGTGCCTTTGAACTTCCTCTAAATATCCAAACCACTTAGGGTCATTAAGATGCTTTCAGAATGCAGAGAATGTATCTGCACTCTTTGCCACTCGCTGGCTCTGTCTCATCCAGCCTGCATATTGGCTCATCATTCCTTACTGTAAATTGCTAACACTGGAAATGGTGAATCACCAAGACAAATTGGGGAAAACACAATAGGAGTCACCAGGCTATGTGCTGGTGAAGTGTGCTGGGTGTTATTGCAGAAAAACAAAAGATGAGAGTTCTGAAGAGACCCATTTTATGTATCAACAATCATATTGCTATGCAGATATGTGGAGTAACATTTTTAAAGTGAGGACCCCACCATTTTAGTTTAACTACAGCCTCTCATCTCTGAGGCCGGCTCAGTTCTGACAGCACAGCCAGTTAAGAACAGCACAGCAGCACAGGGTGTGGCCAGGGGGCCAGAGACAGAAGCAACACTTAATAGTGTTGAACCAAGTCCATCACATGGGACCCATCATACAGGAGATACTCAATCTGTTGTAGTAAATCGCATGTAAAGACGGTAATATAACCCAGGACAGTGGGTTTAAAAATAGGAAGTACAATATTCACAAGTCACACAAGAAACTCAGTACTTTATGTTTATCATATATCTTATTATCCTGAGGTAGGACTAGCCTTATGTCTACATACATGCTTTAAACTTGTTCAGTCCTTCAAACATTTGTTTTGCCTTTGTGAGAAAAATACTACAGAATAGGGCATTTCAGAACTATCCAATAAGTAAATGGTTTTTAACATTTTTGACCCTGACCTATATAAGAAATGAATCTCACACATGACACAGTACAAACATTTCAGTATACAAGCAAATATATACATACACACATGCACAAGTTTAGAGAAATAATACTTAGAAATGAAAGTAGAGCAGAAACACAAAGATATACTATGTAAATAATTCTATTTACCTAGAATGCTGAGTAATATGGTACAAAGTTCACAATAAAACAACATGCTAAAATACACAGAAATGTAGAGAATATATACCATATACATACTGATATATACTTTGAAAAATTATATAAATTTTAACCCGACACTAACTTTGCTAAATTCAGACTGTTAATGTAAGTTTTCTTTAGGACTAAAAAGAGTATTAAAGTGAACAGAAAAATCCTATGTACTTTCCAGAAAACTAACCAAAGTGAAGCTTATCCAGGAGAAATAAGAGAATCTTTACAAAATTATAAAAAAGAAACCACAAATTTCTGAAAAATTTGGAATATGTGAATAATCAATTCATATTGTTCAAAGCAAGTGTCTTAATTAATTAGAATAACAGCAGTAAAAACTATTAAGTGTCTGCATTCAAGAATACTTTTACTGCCTACCAAAAAATAAAACTGAAGTGATTCATAATTTATGCATTGCAACTAATGAGAAACTTGAGTTACTTTATAACCCATTCATTTATTCATTCATTTAGCTAAGCATACACTATTTTTTAATACAATAATAGGCCAAGCTCTTTTTTTTCATTTTTTTTTATTTTAAAGAGAATAAAACAAAACAGAAAAAAGCAGATCAGAACAAAACAATGCAGGCAACACAGGATTTCAAAACAAGACAACAGGAAATTAACAGTGGCTACCAGGTCTCTTGTTTTCTTTGAAATAATTATCCGTATCTTCGCACACAATGAATTCAAACAAGACAAAATAGCATAAAACTGATCAAAACAAAAGAATGAGATCATTACAAGCCCTCAAAACCAGACAGTATGCTGAAGATTTAGCTCAACAGCACAAGTGCCTGGCTGGCAAGTGTGAGATTGTGAGTTCAATCCCTTGTACAAAAGAAAAGAAAAAGAAAAAAACAAGTACAGTCTCAAAACCAGACAATAGGAAATTCAACAATGGCTACTGTAATGTTTCTTGTTGCCTTCGAAATAGCTGTCCATACTTTCACACATATTGAAATCAAATAATAGAAAACAGACTAAAACCAATTAAAACAAAAAATAAAAGCATTATTGGACTTCACAACAAGATGATAGAAAATTAGTAATGGCTACCATAATGTCTTGTTTTCTTTTAAGTAGCTGTTGATAACATTACATGTAATAAAACGAATTCTTGTGAACTCTTTAGAAGAAGTTCTAGGCATGAATAAGCCTATACATGTACATCTATCCTTTCTGTATTAGAGAGGAAAACAAAACAAAACAAAATACAAGAAACAAGAGACAAATAAATAACAATAATGAAAAGCCCAAGACAATAACAATGCAGGCTCTCAAAATAAGATGATAGGAACTGAACTAAGGTTGTTAGCCAAGCTCTTTAATAGGGGATGCAGATACCAAAGTTGAAGACAAAAAGTCTAATCCTTATGTCATTCAAAACCTAGTAGATTAACAGCAACTAGACATTCACACTGATGTGATGAACACATGTGGATCTGAGCAAAGGGCCAGAAAACAATGAGACAGTAGGTCTTGGGTCAATGAGATAAAGTTCATAGAGGGGTACTCTGAGTTTTAAAAGTTTGTGAGCAATTTGCAAAGAGGACTGAGGAGAAAAGTACATTCTAAAGAGAGAATAGCAGGTGCAAAAGCTGAGAGAAAGAAGAGATTTCTCCCAGTTTGGGAGCTCTGTATACAGTATTTTAAAAGAACTAAAGTGTGTGATATTGGATCAGGAAGAATGAAAAGAGATGAAGTATGCAAGAGAAATACAAAGTACACTTTATGCTATTCTAAAGATTATCAGTTTCTTCAAAGGGCAGTGGAGAGAGCATGATGTGGTACTCTTTGTGTTTCTGAAAGATTCTGCTGGGATGAATTTGGAGGCATGCAGTAGGGATAAACAGGTTTATTCAGTAACAGAACTTAGAACTCAAAATGCTTGTTACTATTAGACGGTCTCTTCCAAGAGAATTTGTAAACAGATCCCGTGCTCAGTGAATCCATTGTCTAATTTATAGAACTGAAAAGCAGAACTTACAGAGACATGTGCTTTTTTAAGGTAAATGTGCTCCTTCCCAGCACTTTGACACAAAGAAAAGTGCTAGCTTCGTAGAAATAATTAATCCTCTTTTTCTGCCACTGGGATAAACAAAGAAGGAAAAAAGAAATAGATGTTATAAAAAAATAAAATTCACGGCAGATCAAAGGGGATGTGGCGGAGGATTCAGCAACTGCCACCCTTAAGCAAAGCAGAGAAATGAAGAAATGAGTTTTGGCAGCCTAGCCAATGGGATATGAAAGAAATTAATCCAGAAGCAATGTAATGACCTAAAAAAAAAAGATGAGCAAAGTCCAGAAGGATTAAAGGAGAGACAAAAACAGCAGACAGGTAAGAGCCATTTTATTCTGTCTTGCCTCACTGAAGGGTATCAGATTTAAGGCATCAAAAAAGAAAGAAAATATGGAAAAGCAAGCCAAATAATTGACTTAGCAAGTCATTTAAATTTCTTATTCTTCTTATTCATTTTTTCTTATTAAGGCAAAGGGAGGTATTTTAATTTACTGTCATAACAGAGAAACTGGCTATTGATAACATTAGCCTTATTCAACCCCAGTGAAGTTTCAGTAGACTTGGATCCCATTTTCAGATACTTTGTTTTTCTGGCTAAAGATTAGCGTTGCTTTTGAGATACAGACCTTTAGTGTAATGTACATTGATGGTTTTCATTTTTTTTTCCAGAATGGACTTCAGTGCAATAGGGAATTAAACTGCAATCATTAAATTCCTTCTGCTTAGCACTTTAGAGAACATTTCTAGCCAGCCTGCCTAAAGTTAGTGAACACTATAATAATAAATAGTTAATACTGAAGTCTTTGGTATTTATCTGATTTTTAAAATGATTTTTCCACCTCATTAAATAGAGTCTTATTTTCTTCTGGTCCTTTGAGTTCAAAACAGAAAAACAAATCTTGATATTCTGGGAATATTTTTCCTAACCAAAGGCTCTCAGGCCCCGACATGGCATGGATCATCTCAAGGACAGTTCAGAAGCTATAAACACTTCTGAGTTATAGTTCCGGGAAGTCGAGTCTTCATTTATTAACTGGGTCTTTTATTTTATTTTTTGTTTTTTGTTTTTACACAATTTGACATCTGTGTCTCAGGTCTGAGGTAACAGTGTTCTCTGTAGAAAATTCAAACCAGGAATTTAGTCTTAAATGTTTAAAGACATCCATCTTTACCCATCATTTATGGGTCAGGAAAATGTGTTATCCAAAGCCCTCGTGATTGAAGAAGAAACTAGAGTATGAAAATCAAAATAAGAAACCCTGGAAACTCTTAGGTAATTTGACTTCATCGCACTGTGCCCCAGAATTATGAGGGGAAAAAAGATATAGAACAAAGTGGCCATTAGACATCTTATCAAATTAAAATGTATTTTTAGTTCTCATATTCCCAATACCTAAGTCTGCTTCTGAGTCCCAGAACTTAGCTGATGATTGTCGCTGTGCTTCCCCCAGCCTCTGTAATCACTGCCCCAACTTTTCTCTCCCTGTAAGCAAAGGCGGGGAGAATTTGCCAAGAAACCTGCCCTCCACCAGCAGTGGACAAAGTGGCAACCACAGCAGATAATGTCCCCAGGGGCCCAGGTCTCATGGTTTGGCCACAGTGAGAATTTTCTCAGCTTCCTGGGGGAAAGGGGCACCGACCCAGCTTTCAGCCAGAGCCTGCTGCTGGAGAACTAATTACTAGTGTGAAAAAAAGACTGATTCAGGTCACTGTTTTCTCAGGCATTGTTTACATTTGATTTTAAATCCATACAATGGCAGAATTGACATTTGCAGCTTGCTACCACATTCATTTGCAAGGTTTTATGTTATTTTACTTTCAGGTTGGGAATGTTTGAGGAGGCATTTATCATTAAAGCCTTGGCCTTTGCTCCTAAAGCTTCAGCTCACAAGTACAATAACAAAAACTGCTAATTAAAAGAGGGGAAACAACCAGGAATGGAACACAAAGGGGCAGCCCTTCCTCTTCAGCGGAGAACAATGCAGCAGCTTTCTTAGCTGCCCTGCCCAAGGCTTGGGACTGGGATGGCTACTCCACCACCTAGGTGAGGTCCGCTCTGTCCTCCTATCTGAATAACAGCAAGGAAGGAAAATTATTCTTCTCTTATCTGATGATATTCTGGAGTAGACCAGGTTGTGCTCAATAACAAAAACAAACCCAAATCAACGTGATATAATTCAGCAATGTTCCTTTTGTACAGTCACAAAATCTAGCGTGGGTCCAGGCAATACTCCAGACCAACTCGCTCCTATAGAGTGACTAGTAATCCAGGCCAACAGAGGTGTCACTGTCACACAGATATCCCACCTAGAGTATCCAGCAGGATTGAAACATGCTAGTCATAAGAAAAAAGTCTAGTCTTCCACGGTAATTCAGTACTTCATTCAGGAAGTAGCAAATAACACAGTGCATTTGCTAAGAGTCATAAGAACTTACCATAATGTAAGAGGACAAAAACAGACCACCATGAAAACCAACCTTCCCATGAACTTTAGATGAAGAGAATCAAACATGAGCTATATACTGAAAGTCTATACATAGCCCCCTGTGTGTACCTGGTCCTTCTCATCTGATAGAGCATTTATATACTCTGATAGAGCATCTATATTGGAGACATGTGAAGACTTTTAAAGAGACACCCTTTCTTTTTTTAAAATAAATTTAAAAATTCCTCTTCTCAGCTGTTTGGCATTTGCATTGTCACATAAATTTTTATTACTAAAAAATAGCAGATTTTTTAGTAAAATAAAGAAGTGGAGATAAGAAAGTTGATTTATTCCCAGGAGAAAAATACATTTTGATACTCTCTACCACCATCAACTATTGCCCAAAACACAATTTTATGAATGCTACATTATATGGTTATCTATATCACAAATAAAGTAAGATTAAAAATAATAAATATATTTCCAAAGTTGCCCAAATAATGAAAAATTTAAACTGAAACTTTCTAAAATCTGACTGAGCACTTCTTCACTCATAGCTGTATTAAACAGAACATTATTTCTTTTCTTTTTTATATATGGAGAAAGCAAACATAAAGATTAACTAATTTGCCAAGAATCACAGAGTTAATTAATAAAAGATACAGAATTCAACAAAGTAACCTGGATGTACATCCCACTATGTTACATAGCTTCATGTAAAAACAAAACAAAACAAATCCAATATTTCTTTCTGTAAAAAAGGAAGTTAAAGAACATGAATCTAAAAAGCCCACAGCGAACAGATGATGAAGAACCGCTTCTGCTGTTCTAAGAAGATTGGGTTTATACTCCAGCCTAGGAGCCAACATACTTCAGATTTCATAGTCTCTATAATCTCACAACTCTTCAACTTCACCATTGCCCAAGAGTAGCCATACACAACCCTTAAATAATGAGAGCAACTGTGCTCTATTTATAAAATAATAGGGTAGGCCAGAGTTGCTCAGGTGGTCACAGTTCCCCCTACTCTGATGGAATCTGAGGTGTATACATGGTACTTGCCATGTATGGATAGAGGGGGACAGGATTAAAAACAAGAAACAGCAAAAAGAGTTCATACAAGAAATAATGGTGTCTGAATAGAGGCAATGGTAGTAAGGAAGCAGAAAGTGGTATGGCCAAGAGCTATGGGCAAGCATGACTGATGAGTTAGTCATTCAACTGACTGTGCAGGATAAAGAATGGAAATATGTGCAAGAAGACAATCACTGTAACCATCAGGGAACACAAGAGAGAGCAAGGTGCAAAAGGCAAGGGTAAAGGGGATATTTGGACATGGAGTAAGGCTGAAATGGATTAGGCTGATGTAGATTCCTAGTAGACATTTGGACATACTAGGTAGGACATAGGAGAGAAGTCTAAGTGGAAGATGAAGGCTCAGTGCCCTTCACATAAAGGCAGGCTTTCAGCTGCTGCAATAAATGAGACAACTCAAGAAAAACTAAAGAGCCATAATAGACTGATGAGAAATTCATGATAATCTTGCAGTATTGACTGAAACAGTAATAGCTGCAGCCATTATGAAAGAACAGACTCCAGGCAAGAAGGCCACAAAGAGACACAAAGAGCTCAGGGAAGAAACTCCACGAGGAAAGAGATGTAAAAGGCATGGAGAGATCAGCAGTATTAAAAACTACAGGGAACCTAATAAGATGACTGAGAAGAATCCATGGAAACTGACCTTTCAGAGGGTCATTGGTCACATCAGAAAGGAGACTTACATGAAACTAGAGAAGAATGCCAGTTTACAAGAAGAGAAGAGAAAAGGGGAGGCAGTAAAAAGAGATAAAGCAATATCCTCTTTAAATACTAGAGAAAGAACAGGCAGGCACTTGGGCGAAACAGATTTGCACACTTTTATATGACAAATTACACGGAGAAGAGGGCGGGGTGGTTTAAAGGCACAGGAGAGCCTCCTGTAACCAGGGGAAGGAGATGCTAGAGGTGCAAGGGAGTAGAATCCAGAACACAAGCAAATGGGCTCTCTCTGAGTGGGAAGCAGCAGCAGAACAGGAGAAAGGTTGAGCTATGCAAGGAGATAGGTCCTCTGAAGCAGAGAGAAGAATGATGAGGATGTGCAGGGCAGAAGAGCCTCTGTCCCTCTGTGAATGAGAGGCAGTGTCTTAGCCACGCTCCAAGAAAGGTAGTAGGCAGGCTTCACCTGATCATAGGTACCTACAAATTACAAAGTCCAAATATATTTGACAAGGACTTGTGCATATAGACAAGGCAGATGTTACACAGAGGCTTTCTAAAAGTCCAGCTAAAGCTTCTTTCACAGTAGTCCCAAGAGCCATTTGTCCTCTTCAATGCATGGGCAGCAAGTCCTGCATGATAGTGTTTCTGCATTCGCCAGTTACCATGCCTGAGTTTCCTCCATTAAATTGTTTTGGCCAAGTTGCAGCATTTGCTGAATGAGGGTTCAGAGAGACATTCAGGATTGTTGAATGCAAGGCAGGTACTCAAAACACCAGGAGAGGTTATGGATGGTTAGGAAGCCGGAAGAAAACAACTGTGCTCAAGTTCACCTTCATGTCCCTCCACTCAGAGATTTGTGCTGGCTTGGCGATGACAGTGCGGTCGCGTGACTGCAACAAGCCACATAAAAGCATTCCTCCTCTATGGCCATATAATGTCCATGAAGGTTAAACACATGAAAGGGAAAAATAAATATGCCTGAGCTTTACTGTTCTTTATTTATGAAAAGATTTTTTGGTGTTGCTGCTTGTTTCTTGAGATAAAATCTTACTGTGTAGTTCAGGCTAGCCTTGAACTCAGGCTGGCCTGGAACTTGTGATGCTCCTGCCTCAACCTCCCAAGGTCTGGGATTATAGGCGTGTGCCACCATGCCTGGCTGAAAAGATTTTTAAATGATATCCTGCGAAATACAACAAGTATGGGAATGGGAGGAGAGATTCATCTTCTCCAGCCTGGCAGTTTTGAAAGAATCAGTGCTATTGTTTTTACAGATGAGGAAGCCAAGGCAGTCTTAGAAGAGAGAAAACATTCTCAGTAAAAATCCACCAGCATTGGGGTCACTGGGTTGGGAGATCACAGGCTCCGTGGTCCAAAGAATGTTGCTGTCCTTTCTTTCTTCCCAAGTGAGCACTGAGTAGATTCTGCTCTCACTTGACCCAGTTCCTTGTCACCTCCTTGTGAAGATCTCTCAGATCCTCCTCCCACACTTCACTCAGGATTCTGCTTCTGTTTCTCTCAAGTGCCCTGCACACAGCTGGCTTAGCCACTCTAGTAGCTGGGAATGTGCCTCACTGGCTTCCCAGCCCTGCAAAGAGACTGGCCTGAGCCTCCCCATCCCGCTTCCTTCCCTGGGCCCCTCAAACCTAGAAGAAATATAATAAATGTTTGCCGAGATGAAATACATATGGGAATTTAGCAAATCAAGAATGTTTTTGAAACTTCAATTTCTTGGCTAATTAGACATAAAATTAGGAAAGTGGCTGAATGACAAATATTAAACTCTGAATCCTCTTCAAAATGTATAATAATGCGTAGAACAGCAGGAATCCTTATTCTCTCTCTCTGAAAATATAATTATAGAGCTAGAAATGACTAGAAGAATCATTTTCTTCATTCTCCTCTGCCTCCAGGTAGATTATATTAAATTATCTCAGACAGATGAAAATCTATTCTTTTTTTATTTCAAAAAATGAGATTTTAACTCTACCATTCTAGTATTAAAAAGGCCTCAGCAATTCATCCTGACTTCCCTAAAGCCCATATGGTTTATGTTAAGTTAGATAGAGCCAACTGGATAAGATTTCCTTTGTTATAATTTTCACATCATAGCTATAGATTTACATATAATACAAATGTAACTAATATAATGTAATACAGATATATATATATATATGATATATATAGTGAGAAAGAGACAAAGGGAGAGAATTGGTTGTTTTAATTTGAATTTCAGAGATAATTAAATAGGAATTTTTTATTCAAAGTATGAAATTCTAGGAATTTTTAGTCTTGACAAAGTCAGATTTTAGATGTGTAAAGGTTCTGGTAAAAGAACACACTAAGTTGTTTTTAAAGAATATGCACATACACACATGTCACTTTCAAATCATTCTTCCCCATGCTTGGAGTTCTAAGATGGGGAGTGGATTTATATGCTTTTCACCTTTCTGTTATGAGAATTTTAGATTTGAATTTATGAGTATTGGTAACCACTCCAATTAACAATTGAAATACATGTCCCAGGGGTTGGAAAACACAGGAGGGCAGATTGAGGTTAATGTAGTGAAACCTGGGGTGATTTAGAGACCTGAGAAAGACCAACTGGATCTGTCCTGCATGGATGGATGAGTGGGGCACATGTTCCCAATGTGTCTTCCACACCTTTATTTCTGGTGTTAGGTAAATGGTAAAGAACATGGCTAGCCTGAAGTTGGGGGTTCCACAAGGGATCTCTTGGAGTAACTCTGAAGAAGCCCAGTCGAGTTTATTGAGCTGAATCTTTTATGGATAAGGCTAAGGGTAGATTAGTGGGATGGGATTAGGTGAAGTGAGGTGAAGAGAGTTGTGAGATTGGAAAAGTGAGAAATAGCTGGGTACATGGCCATAGTAACAGCTACTGTTCAGTTGTGGGGCCACTGTGACCTAGAGAGTAGGATGAGTGTGTTGTGTCCTAGCAGAGTGGGGATGCATTATTCCTAGCACTGAGGCTGGGAACAGGAACTAGGGTGGCTGGGTGTGGAGGCAGAGAGGGGTCAGAAATATCAGCTTGGGTTAGTCATATTTCAGGAATGGACTGAAAGATTCCGCTATCCTGGGGCTTAACTACGTGTAACATGACATCCGTCCAACTTGGTACCTGACCCAGGGAAGCAATTTATCTCTCCAAGAGTAACTTCTATGTTTTCCTTCTCATTCCAGAGATAAACCTCCCTCTCCCTTTCTGTGCATGCAATGTGCCCTCTCCAATCCCAATACTCCACAATCACCCAGGCCTCCACCCCCAGCCCCCCAGTAAATCTTTCTGTTTCTGTCTTACACAGGCAGATGCTCCTTCAAATCGGCTGTTAATGTCATTTTGCCCACCTCCCAAACTCCTCCCCAGCCAAAACGGATAAAAGTAGCTTCATTTCTTTGCTGTCGCTGAGAACACTTATATTTCTTTATAGTTCTCCCATGCCCGCATTAAAGGCCTCTCTAATCTTTGTCTTCTCTCTCATTTTCTCTGTGCTGCCTCAAATTGAGTGCTAAAAAATTCTCAATCAGGGACTTTCCTAACTTGTAGAAAAAAAGTATAGCAAGGGGCCATTGAATATTTAGAAAGTGAGCAAAAAATAAAAACAAAATATTTATTAGGATAAAATGCAATCTAATAGAGTTCAAAGAGTCAAGTTTCCAGAGTCAGTGGGGTTCAGACCCCAGTTCTGCTATTTAGGTGTGAATTGGAGAAGTCTCTTTCAACCTTAACTTCCTCATCTATAAAATAGGCGTAATGGTATATTTCTAAGGTCTTATGAAAACTGAATAAAATGGTAAATGTCTTAGAATACAACATGTGCTCCATTAATGGCAGTTATTACTATATTATTATATTACTATATGTTACTACATATGTAGCAAAGGAAATATCTTATTAGAACTTAGGGAGAGATAAATCCTGCAAGAGATAAATAATGAGTGGGCAAATTGCAGATTGTTATTATTGACTCTCAATATCTAACACAGAATTGATATTTTATATGTATTTCATTGTGATATTTCAGCAAATGTAAGAATTAGTAAGAGATTCCTTTTAATCTTACTTGGAACTTTCATGTCTCTAGAAAATCTTGTTTTCCTCCAGTGACTTCCAGAATGAAAATCTGAATAATGGTTCCCAAGAACTCAACCAACTTGCACTGCTGCAAGGCACATAAGCAGCTAAGGGTGTCCACCCAGGCTGATATAGGGGAATGAAACTCCCAACCTACTATACACCCAGTATGAGTTCATGTTCTCTAAAATGGAAGAAAGAACTTTAGGAACAATGGAGGTTAAGAACAGAATATATTTATTGAAAGAAAAAAAGCTTCTGTCTGGGGGAGAGACAGAAGGGGTCCCAAGTGGGTTGCCAAGGACTGTCTTTTCTAGAGACTTTTATAGAGTAAAACCATGAAGTGAGACAGGTCCAAGATGGGGAAAAATGGAAATGCACAAGGCAGATGGGCTTGAGTGGAACAAAACCATAGTCAACCAATAAAATTAGTTGTTCAGGTAAAATTGACCAAATCAGGGACAAATGGGGAATCAAGTCATGTAGCAAGCAACATTCTTACTGAGCAATGACAGTGACTCTTCAGGTAGAGGGTTGGGATGATGGCTCCATGCTTCCTCAAGGTGAAACATAACTATTTAGAATACTTGGGGTGCGGTTGCAAGTATATCAATACTTGGGGTGTGGTTGCATTTGTTTTCCTTTTTGTCTTGAGATCTGGCCCACAGCAGGAAGTGTCTGTCTCCTCCAAGGTCACAAGATATCCGCTCCTCTGTGCCAGCTCCTTTGAGAGACCGGCCCTGTTTGACTGCCTATAATATTTCTAACTAACTCAGCGGCCTGTAAAAAGGCCACTGCCTCCCATTGGGGCTACTCTGAAGATCTCATGGAGCCAGCTGAGCACTTGCTGTGACTGTACCCCAATCAGTCCCCTCTGTCCCTTTCTGCTTCCTTTGCTCCCCATGGAGTATGATCCCAAGAGCACTTCCCAGTCTCCATCCCCCATCTCTTCCCAGGATCCAATCCACAGCCAGGGGCTGAGGAAAGTCTGTATTACTATTGAAGAAGAGGCACCACTGCAATTCTGGAGAGAAAAAGGAAAGAATCTGGGGGAGTGGTGGTGACCAGCATGCTTCCTGGGGAAATGATGATGATGAAAGTGTGAAGGAATCGAAGTGGTCCCGGAGGTGAGTGGCAGAGGGTAGAAGGAAGAGTGGCACGGCATGCATGGGCACAATCCACAGTCAGGAAAGACCCATAGAACATGATGATTCTATGGGAAAACACAAGCCTAAAAGCAGAAGTCTCAGGGTCAACCCCACCTGGCCTGGCTTGGCCATGCTAGTGGGATGAATGTTGACCTCCTGTGGGTCACCAATGTTCCAACATATCAAAAAACAGAAGGTTTCTTCTTTTGCCTGTGTGTGTGTGTGTGTGTGTGTGTGTGTGTGTGTGTGTGTGTGTGTGTTTTAAAAGTTTGTTCTGGGTATTTTCCCAGAAAAATTGAAAACGTCATATCTCAGTGATACATGTGCACCCATGTTTATAGCAGCACAATTTGTAATTCCTAAATCTTGGAAACAACCAAAATGCCCATCAACTGCAGAATGGATGAAAAAGATGTGGTATTTTTTATATGAAATATTACTGAGCTATAAAAAAGGATGATCTTGAGGCTTTTATAGATAAATGGAGGCAACTTGAGACTAACCTCCTAAATGAAATAAATCAGACTCACATTTGTAAATATATTGTCTCTCTAGTATAAAAAGTAATAATAAATTGAAAGAGTAATAAGATCCAAAATGTATAATAGATATTGTGATAATGAAAGAGAAAGTGCTCTAAGTGATATAACTGTATGTAAGTTTAAGTGTTCAAATTAGATAACCATACTACTAAGTTTTTGTTAGTTCATTAAACAGAATGGTTTGTACTGTCATTGTTTGATTATCCACTTTTTATGCTTTGATTTTGTGACTTGAGAAACTACTTCTAAGATAACAATATATAATTTAGCAATTGGTGTTTTTGTACTGTTATTTTTGAAGTTCTGTATTATTTCTACCTTTTTTCTGTTTTGCTTTTTTTCTCTAAATAAAAAAAAAAGAAAAAAAAAAGAAATTTGTCCTGTATTCTAAGGTAGAAATCAAAGAGAAGATAGAATTTATCTAGCAGAAATTGTCTTTACAGACTTTTTTCCCCCTGGGCCAAAGCAATTCTGTAACAATACATAGATTTCCTTCAGCTTTCTCTTCTTCAGACAAGAAATAAAAGCTGTTTGTTTTGACCTCTACAGCATGTCAAACTATTCTTATTCCAAACTTTTAGATTACAGCAAAGGGTCATAAAGAGCTTATAAATGCTGCAAACCCTGGATTGCAGCTTAAAGAGTGTCAAATGTGCTATGCCACCAATTCTGTGCTATTTAAAAGGGTAGATTTTTATACTTCACCGTAAAGATACTTGCCAGGTGTGCTGTAAACAGCAGTATTTGGGAGTTTCCTGGCTGAGCCTTCATAATTTTTTATTTGTTGAGCATTTTATTATTTCTAACTAATAGTGGTGTTGTGTTTTCTGGTTGTGCCTAGTGATGGGGTTAGTAGGATAAAACGAAGTTATTCCCCCAGCCAGGTACATGACCAGGTGGCACTGGGAAGTCTTGGGCTCCTCCTGTGAATGACATGAATGAAAGCTTTTGTTCCCCTTTGCAGGAGGTGGGACATGGCTCTCCTCCTTCTCTTCACACCAACAGAAGGGCTTTTAAGTTATTAAGAAACCATCAGCATGTGCATTATTCAGCAGAAATGCCAGATCATTCTCTCTTTCAGTTAACGTCACTAGAGAGAGTACTGAACACAGCTGGGGTAGAAGAGAGGAGAAAGAGTCTTTCTTCTCTAATGACTGCCAAGGAGTCTGAACAGAAAGAGCAGAGTCACCACACAGGCCACCTCTTCTCCTTTCCATTGTCTGTGGAAGATCTTCAAGGGATCCACTTCAGTCCTGAAGCTTAGAGATGCGCTCACCAGACTGGTACTCCACCGTGCCACTTGTACCCTGGACCTGAGGTTAGGACTACCCTACATCTCTCTTAAGGTGTCACTACCCAGCCAAATTCATAGAAGCATAAATTGTTCTGGTTCTGATCATTGGGTGGTTGAGAAAACTCTCTCAAAACTGAGTTAAATCCAAGAGACTCTTCAAAGAGAGCCCAGCAGGGTGAAGCATTAAGCACCACACATTCAGCCCTGAAGCCCGACAAAACTGTCTCTAGGTCACAGCCCTGCCAGACTCACCTCCACCTGCTTACAAGGTGAAGAGTGTTTTACATAGTCACAGCATGGTTCTGAAGATGAAGTGAAAACATGTAAGTGAAACACTGGGCATTAAGGTCTAGGCACATGTTCTAGGTTCAACAGCACATGAACTGTTTTCAGATGTCTGGATTTTTCCTGCCCAACGAAAAGGAGTTTCTCAGAGCACAGTCTATAGGCGTTACTTAAAGCACTGTCTGAGAGGTATGGAGGCGGCCTGGCAGCTCCCTCAGAGGACCGCAAACAAAGACAAACACACTGAGAAGGGGAGCTTTATCTTCGAACAAATTTAGAAATCTACTGTTTCCAAGTTCTTTCATGTTTGTATGTTACAAGCACAGACAGGTCTTTTTCTCTTCCTTTAAAAAAAAAGAAAGAAGAAAAAGTCACTGACTGAGTCAATAGACTCCATGGATCATGGAAGCAAATTACAAAGCTAATACAATGGATTTGGGAAATTGCTAATGTAATCAGATTTTGAACAAGCTTTGGAAACAGTCCCTATTTCACAGAACCAAGGGTATTTTTCTACACTGTTCATTGCTTTCAAGAACCTATTATAAAGCCAATGAAAAGTGAGAAATATGAATTCAGCAGCAACTTATCTTGTCAGGACAAAGAAATCTTCCTCACCAGGAAGCACACTATTCACAGAAATATTCACCAAGTAATCCTATTTGAATTTTGTCACTCATAGAAATTGTGCAAGAAATGGCAGTGGGGCAGTGGATGGATCGTGAGAGGCACACAGAAAGCCTTCAGGTTTTCTACCTAGGTAAGCAGATCACAGTGAACCTTTCATTGTAGGAAGCTGAAGTATAAGGTCCCATACTTTTACATCTTAATAGGAGAGTTGAGCTTCTTGTAATACAAAATTACCGAAGACCAATGACACCTTGCACAACAGCTAAAAGAGACTCAGGATTGAAGTCCCCAAGACCTTTCCTAGCACATAGTAGCTACTCAAGCTGACATTCATTTTTTCGTATGTCAAGTGATCCACGTATCTTAGTTGTCCTTGAAAATCTCCATATATACTTGTTACCTCAACAAAATATTTATAATGCCTATAATGCCTGATTTCACCCTCAAAAGTGTCCCATTGAACAATAAATTATATGGGTATAAAACTTTGGGAAAGTCTACAAGTACCCTACCTACTTAGGTCTCTTTTTAACTTTGGAAATGATATATGAAATTGCCTTTAGAATTTTAATTTATTTTGAGACTTATTTTCTTGGGTATTAAACACAAGCATTTTTTCCTTGCATGACGTTAGACTTATTTGTGTAGGGAATTTCTTTCCCTCCTTTTAAAATAAACTTCTTTTCACATAGATTTACCAACTGACATATATTTATTGAATGTATGCACAACACGGCTTATTATCCAGCATAGGCAATATTCTGAAACATACTTTTTTTTAGTGTATGTGCTGCTGACGTGAGCACTGAAACATATTTGAAACACTTGTTTGACTGAAAAACATACACTTTCTATGCTGCTATTTTGATAAGCCTTTTTCATTTTGAAATATATACAGTCTTTAAATAAGCATAAATGAGGCAGCCCTCCAGGCTGGGCATTTGGAGACCTGGGTTCTCTGCCCAGCTGCTAATCAGCCATGGAACGCGAGGAAGGCCTTCACCCCTCAATGGACCCAGTTTCCTCATCCATAAAATGAGAGCATTGGACGAGATAATCTCTGAGGCTCCTTTCAGCTCTAAAATTCTATGATCTGATGAACCATCTCTTTTCAATTGATTAAAATGAGTGTTAAGAGATTTCCTAAAGTAAACAAGCCAGGCATGATTCCAATCTGTGTTGTCTTTCCATTTTTCTTTTCATTCAATTTTCCATCTCAGAGCATTTGGGGGGAATGCAAAGTGAATATTTCCAAATTGTCATTTAGGGGCCGGGGATTTAGCTCAGCGGCATAAGCGCCTGCCTTGCAAGCAGGCAGTTGTGAGTTCGATCCCTGGTACCGATAAAAAAAAAAAAAAAAAAAAGCTGCAAATTGTCATTTAGCAATTATACCTGAAATCTTCTCCCCAAGAAGGCCTCACATATTGCCCCTTTCAAGTCAGAAAGTTTAAATAAAAGTAAACACAATCTGAATAAATAACTGACTTAGCTTTAGTCATGTAAGGGGCTCAGCCACCTATTTTGTTGATTTGTAAGCTTATTGTCTCGTAAAATGCAATTTGGAAGGGTCAAAATGCAAAACAGTATTGATGAAAAGTAAACCCTGACATTTTTACCACCAACCAAGGGATGGGTCAGCCCAAGCAGTGCAGCCTCACTGGTGACCCAGCCCTTCCGCAGATGCTCAGTCTCTTAGCACCAAATGACCTCATTTGTTGGCTCAGTGGTTTAAAAGAAGCATTGTATTTCCTACAGTTGTGCTTCATATCCTCTAATCCCTAGAGATGACTGGGGCAAAATCTTTCAACTCAGTGTAGCTTTCTGGCACAAGTAATTTTCAATTGAGTAAAACATGTAGTCAAACTTATGACCAACAAAGATATTAAAATCTTAAATTTATATAGTAGAAGCCAAATTCAAATTCTCTTAGTGACTTCTACTTAAAAAAAACACTATGTATTTGAAAGTATTTTAAAACCATTTTAAAGTAAGTCAAACATTAGAAGAATCAAAAAGCAAATTGCATTTTGATTCCGTATAGAGTTGATGCCCAATGTGTTTATTTTGCTATGAAGAGAGGGCAGGTGAGAGATAAAAATAGTTTTTAAGATAAAAGAATGATCTTGGTATAAAATTTTTAAATAAATGAGGAGAAGTGGATGGCAGAATTGAAAATGCGTATGTTGCACAGGAACATGCTCTGAGATGGAAAA
Source organism: Dolichotis patagonum (assembly GCA_004027295.1). Lineage (NCBI taxonomy): Eukaryota > Metazoa > Chordata > Mammalia > Rodentia > Caviidae > Dolichotis > Dolichotis patagonum. The sequence goes on along the minus strand of PVJX010007260.1, from coordinate 53,503 downwards.
TTGAATGAAAAGAAAAATGGGAAGCACCTGCTACGAAAAGCAAAATGGAACATGAAAACAAGCTAATACTCATTAAGCTCCCTAGCTTTCCCTCGAATGTCAGGGTTAGAATTTAGGGCTCCCTTAGGATTACTATGAAGAATTTCAAGATGGTAACTGAAAGCATTAAACCAAGAGCAGAGCAAAAGGCAGATATACCCAGGAAGCTGACCCTGGTGCCAGAAGAGTCACACCCACATTAGCTCCTATCCTCTGATGAATTTGCAGCACTGCTGGAGGTCTGTAACACCACCTGGTTTTTAAGGTGAGGACCTTAAATCTCAAAACAGTATTATACTCCAGGCCAACCAGCAGGACTGACAGACTACCTGCTCTCAATAGGCCTCATGCTGTCCACCACAGTTAGTCATTCTACACTGTCCGAAAATCAGCAAAACTGTATCAGACAAGAACTTTTAGTTCCCCCAGAGATCTAGACTTCATTCAGTAACCTGCCTAAATATGCCCTAAGTCTTTTATCTGTGCTTTGCTAATAGGTTTTTCCAGTATAAGCTAAATGAATGAGGGGATAAATGTGGGATTTATTAAAATGACAGTAATACTATACTTTAGTGAATTGTTTTACATTGTAAAGGTTACACACTTATAGTTTTTCTAAATTATTTTTTATAGGGTGTTTTGTTTCGGTTTGGTTTTTTGAGATAGGCTCTTACTATGTAGTTCAGGCTGGTCTTGAACTCACTATGTAGCCTAGGCTGCCCTCAAAATCACCAAGATCCTCCTGCCTCAGCCTCCTAAGTGCTGAGATTATAGACATGTGCCACCATGCCAGGCAAGGTTGTTTTAAATTATGTGCATGATTTACAAATCTTGAGTAACTGTAAACCTGTGCAGGACAAGATGCCAGCATTCATTCAAAAACCATTTGCTCAGCACTGTGTTGGGCACTGGAAGTCCATGAATATACACAAGTGCACAAGTGTGGTTCTTTCCGTTAAAGTCCTTTCCACTTACTAGGACTGAACTGGAGAAATTACATCAGTGTTAGGATCATAAGAACAGGGTGCAGTCAAGACTCAGCATGGAAAAGGAGAAACAGACTGGGGTCTTGGGGGAAGTTTCCAAAGAATATAGTACTTTTTGAAGGAGACTAAAATGTATTTTGGTGAAAAACTGAGAAGAAATTTCACATGCAGGAAAAACATTTGCAAATGTCTATAAATCATTAAGTGGCAGAGCAAGGAGGAATGATGCATGTGTTGGCATGGGAGGAAACAAACAAGGATGACCGAAGCAGACCATTGAACAAATTTTGTATAAAGTCCTGGAACCTGGCTTCCTCCTCAAAGCTTGGAGGAATCATTCTGAGAACCACTTGGCATTCCCATGACAAAAGACCTGGATCTCAGTCAGGAAATACTTAGAAACTGGGCTGCATAGATTAAAAATTGGCCCCAGTGTTCCCAATGCCATTCACTCTCAGTTCTCTACCATAGTTACACGAGATGTCCCAAGGTTTTGGAGTATGGAAAGAGTCAGGCTTCATGGAATTCTTATAAAAATGGTTTCATAGCTGGATGGTACCCATAATTCCTAGCTCCTTAGTGCCACCCTCAGCAGCCTTCCTATACAGTTACAGGCATTCAATCTGCCTTGCACAATTGATCATGGTCTTCAAGTCTTGAATGGAGGATCCAGTCCCTTTAGAGCCAGAGTATTTTCCATGGTTTACTGAACCTCTAAGTCACTCTCCCTGCAGTCCATCAGTCTAAGCCCTGCCAGTTAAGCCATTTCTCAACTCCAAATCCTAATTTGCTGTTACTGCCCTAATGCAAAGCTTTGTCCTGGACAACTGCACCAGCCTTCAGACTGATCTCCAACCTGCGTTTTCCGTTGCTCAAAGTCGTCCTACACTCAGCTCCCTGAGCAACATACATAAAGCACAAATATGACCAGTTCCAGTATCTGTTTAAAGAACTCCCTATTTTCTACTTGATTAAGTCCAGGCTTATTCATAGAGTGAATAAGGCCACTTATAGCCTGTCCTAGTCTACCTGTCACTGGCCTGACATTCTCGTCTATTGCCAACCTCCCTCTGCAATGCTGTGACTTCTGCTTGTGCTACCACATGAATTGTTTTGTCTGTTTCTTATGCCTAGAAACCTGCTCTCATTCTTTTCTAGCTGATTCTAACTCAACCTTAAAAAGTTGGCTTGGTTACCATTTCTCTTGAAAACTATCCTTTGCTCTCCCATCCTGTGATATGCATGCTTCCTCTATGCTCCCCAAAATGTTCTTCACATGAACCTCCCCAATTACATCATTATCATGTGTGTTTGCCACCCCTTTAGACTACAGTTGAGGAGTGTAATCTATATCTCATTTATCTCAAAGGTCTGAGTGCTTATATCCCTTGGCATGAAAATGTGTCTATACTATGGGCTTCTAAGTTGAGATCTCGAAATGGAACAGATGAAATTAAGGAGCATGGGTAGTAATTAATATTAAATAGTTATGAAGCTATAGAAAAAATAACTTTCTTTCATTTTTCCCCTACTACTCAAAACTAGAATGATTCATAAATACTGAAGCTAACCTATAGACATCCATGGAGAAAGAAACAGTGGTGATCTTCGTTCTACCATGGATTTCCTATAGAGCAGGATTTCATAATAATGACCACCCCTTCAGGAAAATCTAAAACCATTAGGAGTTCTCCAGTTCCCCATGACAAAGTAGGCAATGTGAGGCGACTATATTAAGGCAAGATCGACAAGGTATCAGCAGCTCTAATGCCTTTTCCTCTCTGTCCCGAAGTTGTTAAAAGGCAACCATCCATTCTGAGATGGTACGAAAGTCTCATTTGAGGTGGCAAGACAGCTAGAAGGGTGAAGCCCTTCTCTTCTTTCCCCCTCCCTTTCTTCCTGGAGTATAGCTCAGGACTAATTTGAAGACGAGAAACGATTCCAGTGCCTTGTAAATTGCGATCCACATTACAACTCCTAGCAGCCACAGTTCAGCACAGTTAGAAGTCAATTAAGGGAGGCCCAGGATTAAGACATCATGGAGACTGAATTATCTCACGCCAGCAGGAAAGAGTCATTTCTTCAGTTCAGGTTCATGGTCTTTGGAGCAGAAGTGGTTTTGAAGAGGAAAGAAAATGCAGGTAATTGTGAGCTGTTGCTTTTTGCAAGACAGCAAATAAGGAAGATTCCAAACTAAATATATACTTCAATTTTCCTTAACTAATGAATTTATTTTGAAGTATATTTTGGGTACAAGTTTCAGGCCTGTAGGTTCACTGGAGAACAGCTAAAAATACCAAAACATGGAAGAAACCACAACATCCTGCAGTTCCTTCCATATGTTTTATTTTCTTTCCCTGTTTATGGGATAAAATAGGTGAAATAAAAGTAAAAGTTTAATTACAAGAAATAAAGTATCAGCAGTGAAGTTCACAGCTAGTTTCTCTACTTGCAGCCATGTAGCATGTTCCTACAACACAACTGTAGGTTTTTGATTGTGCAATAAAATAATTCCAACAATAAAAACCATTAGTATGCAGGTGTTCTACAATTTTCTCAGGGAGTTTGCAGGAGCTGGCATGCATTTGATAAATGCACTCCCAAACCCCAAGCTCCTATGCAGAGGCATGTAGCTTCACACAGAAAAGACTTCGGCACACCTGCAGTAATCAAGCCCAATCCTAATGGGAGGTAGGGGAATGACGGGACACACACCTTGCGCTCTTCAGGTGAATGCTGCAGCATTAATGAGGTCTCATAGGCAGAGAGGCAGTATTGTCAATTGCTAACTTTGCCCCCCACCCCTTGTTTTTAGTAACGATCACTTTAGAGATTCCTGTGTGATGACTCAAATAAAGAAAACAAATCATATTCCAAATTATTACAAAATTAAAAATTATACCACAGTCTTTAACATAACTCTATTGCCATTATAGTGAGGAGACACAGTGAGCAAATATTTACCATGCAAGGTCTTACGATGAGCTCTTGCACTAGGCTTGAAAATGAAGAGGATGTGAATTTATATCTAGTCTTCCACGGGATTCTCCAGGCCAGCAGAACCCTTTTATAGAGACTTTTCATGCATCAATCATATTTAAAGGCTATTGAAGCACAGCCATCTGCGGGCAGGGAGGCAGGAGCCTTTGCCCTGCTCTGCAGACACAGCTGCTCTTGGATGTGTGCAGCCTGGAAATCAAACCTCTAAACTGCAGCAACACCCCCTTTCTACAGTATACATGCACCAGGACTGATTAAAAACATGGTGAATACTGAATTTTAAAAAAATTTATTACAGTGAAAGACATATCACCATTGATTCCCTTCTAAATCTCTCTCTCTCTCTCTCTCTCTCTCTCTCGCACACACACACACACACACACACACACACACAAACTTCAAACATACTTATCCTTCTTACTGATTTCTAGATCAGTTCTGGAAGTCTTCTTCAATGAATGTCTTCACAAGATGTGAGCAAAACTATGGTGAATTCCACTGCCAAGTGCCATCCAACAGAATGGCAGGTTTGTAAAATCAGAATCTGCCCTCACTTACCTTATTCACCAGGTCTGGGACCATGCAACTTCTGGATTTTCCCCAAAGTCAAAATAACCATGAAAAGTAAATGCTTTAAATCAATTCAGGACATTGAGATATCCATGACAGTGCAACTAAAGATACTCAGGAAAGAGGACTTCCAGAGTTGCTTCAGAAAGTGGTAAGAATAATGGGATAAGTATGTTTAAAGGGAAGTATTTTGAGGGGGACTAATTGCCATGTGTCTTTTACATTCGTTTTTTAAAATTTAAACATGCACCATATAATTCTATCATACTTCGTCTATATCATACAATTTCATGGGGGAAATTATATTCCTAGCTTTAAAATGTTAGCAGCACATTTTACTCCCACTGTGTTGTCAGCCAGGCTGATATGAGCCTTACAGCACAGGAAATACAGGAAATTCATCTCAGAATCCCCTCCCAGAATCAACAAACAAAATCTAGAGAGTTACAACTGACCCTTCAGAGCTTGAAGAATCATCAGAAGGGGAATTAGAAAGCAGACTTACAAGAGAATCCCATTCCAGTATCAAAACTCTTCCTCTAAGAATTCCCTAGGATTCTAGGTGAATTAGCTGGAGTCCTAGCAGAGTCCATAGACTTGATTAGGGACTTCATACTGTCTCCAGCACCAAACCATTTTCCCCTCACCACCACCCTGCCATCTTGTCTGTGAAGCCTGTCATCAGTTTCAAGTCCTCTTCTTCACAGGGTCAAACACAAGATAGGTGGTCAGTCCAGGAGGTGTAAAACGAGGTTGAGAGTATCTTACCTAATGAACCTGTGAGGGAAAGAGAACATAAAATAGTTCTAAGCCAACATCACTTATGGTCAAGCTAGGAAAATGTAGCAATGCCAACTTCAAAGGAAAGGAGTAGGTTGAAAACGGGGAATGAAGCCAGAGGTCAGAATCCAGGAAGAAACAGGAACAGAATCCGATCAGGAAGGAAGAGGGATGATTCCAAGCAATTGTTCTGGCTCTCACTAGTCTGCTTTGAACTTATCTGGGTATTTTGATGATTTGATTATTAGACCCAGTGATGATGGGCAGATATGTTGACCCTAACATTCAGAACTGGAGCTCACACTCTTCTTTCAAAATGTTTTGATTCTCACTTTACCTATTTTTAAAATGTACTTCTTTACTACCCATTGAGGGTCCAACAGAGAAATAAATGAAATAAACCTGTTGACTTGGACCCTGAAGACCAGTAGTTAAAGACTAAACCTATCCCTTTCTTGAAAATTGTGGAAAAGGGGCATGGTGAACAAAATCCTGACATGCTCAAGGCAACCCAAACATTTTCCTCTAAAATTCTTTGACTTTGAAAACTCTGTATTTTTAAACAAAAGAATAAGAAATTCAAATATTTGAACAGCATCCATAAGGAAACACTGTCCTTAGCTCTTTGCTAAGAGTTGTGAAGGTCTCAGAAGATGTAAAATACTGTCACTGCTCTTAAGAATTTTACAGTCTCAGTAGAAAGATATACTTGGGTATTTGTAACTGTAAGTGTGTTTCAAGTGGATTTTTCTATATAAGATACTACCTTCCAACTGCACAGTTTAAAATAATCACTTACAGGCCCGGGGTATAGCTCAGCAGCACAGCGCCTCCTGGCAAGCACAAGAATGTGAATTCGATTTCTGGTACCCACAAAATAAATAAAATAACCACCTATTTGCTCATGATTTCATGGACTGGCAGGATGGACAGGGCTCAGCTGAGTCACCTTATCTCTGCCCTGCTTCCTGTCTGCTGAGTTCATTTTCGTATCTGAGCCTCAGCTTGCACAGCTGGCAAGTCAGGGGTGGCTGGATCTTTCCCTTCATTTGAAAAGAAGGAGACAGGCCTGTTCACAGAGTGGACAAGTTCCATAGTAGGAAAGGCAGAAGCTGCAGCTTCTGGTGGCCTAGGTTAGCAGCTTGACTTCCATTTTGTTGCACTTTGTTGGCAGTATCAAGTCAAGAGTCAACTATAATTCAGAAATGGAAAAGGCAACACCCTCTTTTTATTCAGTAAACTGCAAAGAATGGGTGACCATGTTTAATGTGCCATAGTCCCCCACTAGTCTAATCATTTGCCATATATAAGTCTGCCTCCTTCTAAGACTACCCCAAATCTCATTGTATAATCAAGCATAATGTCCCAAATCTTGGAAACCGCATCTGACCCAGATGTGGATAGGATCTCTTAATCCAAAAATCTGTCAACCAAGTAAAAAAGAACTTTGTCTCTCTCTTCCTCTGTACCTAATATACAATAGTGAGATGACATCAATCATACTAGACAACCCATTCAAAAAAGGAGAAACGGGAAGCACATAAAAATCATTGGTCCTAGTAACTCATGAATGTCGTTATATAGATATCATCTTACCAAGTAAGCCTTTTCACAAATGAACAGCTTTGCATATCCTGCTTTCCACCTAGTGGAAGACCCAAAATAATGTTTTAATTTTGAACCATCTTGATCCCTTTTATTGGAAGCTTATACAAGCCCTTCCCCTTAAAACTATGTGGATTTTCTGTGTATCAGGCTATAGTCCAGACAAGAATACATATACAATTTTTTATGTAGTCTCTCCTTTATTCCTCATCAGCCCATCAGGATCTTTTGGGTTAACATCGTTAAAATTTTTACAAGTTATTTGTCTAGTTGAGCAAGTCCACTAGAAACAACCATATAAATTTTTAAAGCCTTCGTGAAGTCCTTAAACTTATACTCTTTGTTAGATTTTGTAACACTCTTTTGCAAACTGAAGAGAGTGGAAATGAAAAATGAGTTTATTTTCTAATCTTATGTTTGCTCACAAACCAAATAGTATTTTCGGTTCATCCCTTCTTCCCAGATTGTATTAACATTCTGCCTGGAAATTTCCTTAACTAGATTCACAAATATATTAGGTATTTTTTTTATCTTCCAACTTACCACATGCACTGGCTTTCCAATTGTTTTGATCCAATGCCAGTGCTACATGTTTTATGCTTTTCCTATAGCAGCACCCCATGTTGAAATACCAATTTCTGCTTTAGTTGGATTTTTGCTGCTCAAAATACTACATCAAAAATTAGTGGTTTAAATTTTATTTGTTCATAGTTTTGTGGGTCAACAATTTGTGTTGGGCCCAACCACATGCTGATTTGACTGATCTGGTTATAGTCCTTGCTGAATAACCTGTCAACAGCAAAGAACCACACTGAGCCTCTGATATGGCACCATTTCCTAGAGAACCTGCCAACTGCTTAATGACAGGTTGATAACACTGGACAACCTTCCCGTAATAGAAAACCAATGCTTTGTTGTCACTGGAATAGTTGCCTTGGATATGGATTTGCCTTTCCTCCTATAATATTTATCTAAAACCACCATCATGGACTTACAGAGTGCTTTATTCATTAGCATGTGCATAATATAACTCTTGGCCATGGAACTCATTTTTTAATAAATAAGGTGGGCCATGAGCTTACGGTCATGGAATTCACCAGTTTAAATCATCATCCTGATTTCCCCAAAGCAGCCACCTTGACACAATGGCCTTTGAAAATTCAGTTCTGGTGCTAGTTGGTTGCCTATGCTTTTGCAGGGCTGATGCAATATCCGTTAGGATGCAGTACATGCTCCAAATTAATGGCAATATATTGACTCATTTCTCCCATAGAAAGGATTCAGCAGCCTGAGAATCAAAGGTTGGAAAAAGAGTGGCTCTTGTATACTACTCCTACTTATCTGAATTTTGCATCCCTCATAACTTCTGGCTTTGATGATTTAGAAACTTTGTGCTAAGGAGTAATACTTTCAGGAGTGCCCCCAGTATGGCTTTCTTAAAGTAGAGAGTCAGAGGGACACCTGCAAACATTGGCTCTTCATGCCAGTCTACCAGTAATCAAAGGAGAGATACAGGTAACCATATTGGTTGGATTGATTGATTCTATCAAGGGAAATTGGCTTGTTACTTGAGAGATTTTTTCTCTTCCATAAACCAATCCTGACACCAGCTGGGTGTTCTAAAATTCAATTCGGTTCTCAACTCTGTCATTAGCTACCTGGAGCTAGCCATCATACTCTGCAGGTTTCAGAAAGTCTATAACCTTTAAGTAAGAATTCAGTCACAATCATCAAATCTCCAGGTCACCCCACGCTTCTGTCCAACTTGGCTATGAAGTCAGAAGTTCCCATGACCCCACTATTCAGGTTCAATAATCTGCTAGAACTTACGGAACTCAGGAAAATTTCCTACTTACAATTGCAGGGTACTATGAAGAATGTAAATATACATCTAGGTAAAGGACAAGGGCAAAGTGTGGAATGCTACCAGATTCAGGTGACCTTATACAGGAAAGTTTTGGCACACCACCCTCCCACAACATGAATGTGTCCTCTACCTAGAAGCTCCCAGACCCAGCCATGCAGGGGTTCTTATAGGGCTTCCTTATGCTGACATGATTGATTACATCAGTGGCTGTGCATGATCTCAATCTCCTCCCTCCCAGAAGTTGAGAAAGGGACCAAAAGTTCCACGTGGCTGATTTATCTGATGAGGCCCCATCATTAAATTATCTAGGAGCCTGTCTAGTGACACCTCATAAGATGCTTTTGTCACCTTTATCACTCTGGGTAAGGGGTTCAAAAGCTCTAAGCCAGAAACTAGTGACAAAATCTAATACTTTCCTTATAGTGCCACACTTGTGTGCACAATGGGGTGGAGGCCTTTTAATTCTCTCATTCTGTGTGATAGAAGTAAATAGTGTGGGAGGAACTGTTAACAGCACAGAGCCTTCAGGAGTGAGGGATTCTATCCCCCTTCCACTGCTAAGCAAAGAACCAGGATGAGTTGAGGTGCTTTTTTGGGCAAAGGGAATACAGAATTGTTACTGGAAGAATGAATAAACACCAACTATGACCATGTGGTCACTTGCTGAAAAAAAGGACTGCCCCACTTACTAGTATTTATTCTTCGATTTGAAGTATTTTTCACTTCTCTCTGGTTCCTTTACTATCTACCATAAATAGTGTTCAGAGTGGTTAAAATTATATGCTGATAGGTAAATCATATATCAAAGGATGGATATGATTAAACTAGAAGAAGGATGAATATCTTCAAATGAGCAAATCAACACCTTAGATATCTTAACTCCTCTTTCAGGGAATGGGTTTGAGTGCCTTTAACCACATTATGTGAAGTAGAAGGAAGATTTTTCTCCTCATTTTGAAGTTAATCTGGTTAAAAGAGGTGCATATGGATGTCAAGGTATCAAGGTATTTCCAGTACTGGTTTTTATCATCAATTCATTTAAACTAGATTCGCCTTTTCTAGAGTTCCCTAGATTCCCCTTTTCTAGAGTTACCCAACAAGGAGATGGAAGAGAAGCAGCCACAGGGCTTTTTAAGTGAACAGACTGCCAGAGGCATCAGGAAGGTTTGAGCAACTCCTGGCTCCTCTCCGCCTTACGTCCAGGACTTCTGCATGACACATGCTGCTGCTAACTACAGCAGCCCCAGGTTCACTGCCAGGTGCTTGGCAACCAAAACACTGAGCCAGAAGTAGGCAGATGCAAGAGCTTCCCATGGACTTTGTGTGCTCCCCTTTCACAGTTTCCCTTTGACAACCGAATGTCTTGTTTCTTATATTTCCTCAGATTGTCCACCCACCCAGGCTTCCAGATAAACAGACGACCCCTCAGCTCCTCTCTGATACTCCACATGCCCAGTTTTCCCAATAGGGTAAGGTCTAATATCTCCACACTCTTATCCCGTAACACCTACTATGGCTCTGCTTCCCTGAATGAGCCCCTACTGAATCAAGATGTGGTAACATAGGACAGAACAAGCACCCCCAAAAAGTGTGCTCCAATGGAGTCATGTATTGGAGAAACAATACTTTTCTCCATCCATGATGTTTCTTCCCATGTAATTCTCCATTCCAGGGATAAGGAACTGGGTCTGCACAGCTCTGTCCCTCTTTCTTTCCTTGAGACTAGCCCATGTCACTGGGAGCAGCTCAAATTTGGCAGGGCTTGTCTTTCCTGTGGTAGGGACATCACTTTCTTCCCATTCTGGAATATAAGGTTCACTTGCCCCTATCTCCAATATCACTTAGAATAAAGATCTTAGATTGGCCATTACCTGTCCTCAGCTGATTCTAAACTGAAATGGGGAAGACCAGTGCTCCCTGGAACCACTGAAAAGATTATTCAAGAGCTACTAGAAAAGGCGTCTCTCTGTGCCTCTTCTGCTGGTCTGGGAGGATGTAAGGGGAATAGGTGAAAGAAATGAGAAGGCAGCCAGCAGCAGCAGAAACAAAAAGAGGATGCTGTAGGCAAGAAAAGGAAGATTAATCTGAGGAATGGAACTTAGCTTCTCCACCAAATGAAAAATAACGAGGGGTGGAAATTGACGAGGGACAGGATAGCGGGGCAGCTGATAAAGGGCCTTGAAGGCTAAATTTAAGTTTTTAATAACAGTTACTTTAATTTTGCTCCAATTATTCTGCTTCCTCCTAATATTAAATTTTATGATCAGCTTTACTTCCAGTTTAATGAAATATGCAATCAGCTCTTTTATAGATCTCTTTTATTGCTAATGTATGCTTCTTACTATCTAAATCATAGAGGAACCTATCAATAGTAATAATGGGCCTGGACTCTTATTGCTTTCTCTTTCCCAGCCATCTTTATCTGACTGACTTTACTTGGAATATATTTGTCCCCTTTACATCATTAAAAATATTTCTCAGGAGGAGGATCCTTTCTTTAGGCTATAAAAATTATTTCCAGGAGTTTTACTAAGAAAGACAAGAGAGATAGGATGATAGAAACTCATCAGTGTCCATCAGAAATGTACCTGATGGATTTTGTCCCTCAGTGACTCAGTTCATCTGTGTACTAGGAATCACAGCATTGAAAAATGCAGTGATATTTCCCTTTGGTCCTTTCCTCTCCTCCTTCTCCTCCTCCCCACATTTCAAATTCATTTTTGTTCCTGTTCCTGGCCTAATGAGACTGTGATCAATGAGTCTCAAGTTGACCTTGCCTTCGCATCTTCAATCATACCTTCTCTGTCTAATCCACTATTCTCTTCTCTTTGTCAACTGATGGATTTATTTAGTTAACACAACTAAAAATGTAATCACACCTCAACTCCACAAACAGGTCTATGACTTGATTTTCTTCATTTTATGAAATCCGGCCAAGCACAGACACTAAACTATTGCCTTTCTAAATCTGGATCTGGGCTGATAATATTTTCTTCCTCTGTGAAGACATTTTAAAGTGCAAATATTTTCTGCTCATCACCTCATGAGTGACAGGCTCTGCTCCTTGGCTTCCTGTGGCTGGGGTTCTGGGCTTTAGATCTCTGCCTTTTAGTGTTTTTCTGCATGAGTTCCATCCTTACAGTTCCTCTCTATTCATAACTAGGGGGACTTCATAGTGCAGTCAGCACCTGCTAAAGGGATCCTGGTGGCCAAGAATAGAGAAGGGTCCCACAATTGCAAACCTAGAGCCCTTTCAGCCTGCCCTTCCCATTTCTGTAATTGCACTAACAAACACCACATTCAGTTCTGAAAGGGTGCACACTCCTGAGCACACGGATACAATGCTCTCACATGTACCCTTCCATTTGTTCCCTGGACCATCTTAAAGCACAAGCATTTTCTTTTTAAGTCCATTTCTAAAGATGAACTGCCTGAGCTTCTGACAGGTCAATGATCCCCTTAATCCATCTAAAAGGCTATGTCGCACCACTTTTGTTCCTTCCTTCCTTCCTTCCATGCCAAGTCCCACAGTCTCCTGACTTCCACCCTAACCCCTGCCACCACCACAGTCTGGGTCTCTATGTCACTGCCTTCTCCCCTCCCAGCTTCTCACTCCACTCTGTCCTCTCTGTGGTGCAGCGCTCCCTCCCTGTCACATCCAGCATAGTCTGGCTGTGAATGTTTCCCAGGTCTTGAATATTGTCAAGAGAGATCTGGGAATGCTAAATGTTTCCATGGCATGATGTGGGAACAGGCCTCCATCCTCAGATGCATCTCTACTACCCAGTAATCCAGACTGTTACAGGCCCATGGCACATGTGGAGACGGGGGAGAGAAATAGGGCATAATTGCCTGTCTGTCTCTCTTTCCTTCTGGCTTTCCCCTTTCATCTTGGTCTGCTAAAAAAACAAACAAACAAAAATTGCTTTTATTCTCACAAGGAGAGATTCATTTTCACCTGAATTTTCCCTAAATGGAGCTAAGGGAACATGCTGTGATCTCTTTCATTCTTCACATCCTTGCCTAATACCTTGCTTTTGTCCTTACATCTTGTAAGAGCCTGTACCCATTCTCCTACAGTGTCTGTCACCGAGACAATCCCAGGTACCTTGGGACATCACTGTTCCAAGGATACATGCTTCAAGTCTACTTTCCAAAGGTGCTTACAACTCTTGCCGAGAAAAGAAAATTTTTACTAATCAAATTTATTCACCAATATGACAGATCTCAGAGAAATTCATCTCTTTTCTGTCATTTGGGTGTGCACTACTTTGATAAGCAATCATTTATATTTGCAGAAGGAAGACTCAAGTAAAACATAATTGAATTCTGATACCTCTTAGGAAATATGGTCGTAGATGTGAGACTGTTAAGACAGTGCAAGGGACATTAAACAATGATTTGTGTGACTAGCACTATATACTCTATCTGCAGAACCCTGGACAATGTTCATAAAGAAAAACACTCTCAGATCATATCATGCACATTTTTTCATATGCTTAAGATATCTTTTCATCTGTGGTACTTTTTATGATAAAGTTTTGGGAAAACTGGTTTTCTTCTAGGTGTCTCAATATTTAACCAGAAAGACAATCATCTTCTAATGACAAGAAAACCACACAAGGAACAAGAGGAAGAGTGGGGGTTTTTTTGTCCTTAACTAATTTGCAGCACGTCTTTTCTTTTTTTTAATAAAAATTCAATTATCCAAAGAGGAAGCTTTGGCCTAATCATATCCCATTTTCAAAAATCACCAACAGTACACATCACACATACACAGTTCTCAATGCCATTCTAAATTCTTTCTTGCAGTCCTTAGTCTCCTTCCAGTTACAACCTTGTGAGGCAGGCAGAAAGTGCATTAGTTTTGCAAATGAGAAGTGCAGGGAGGAGAAGTGCCTTGCCAAGGTTGACACAGCTAGTTAGTGACAGTGTTGGATTGGAACCCAAGTCTGTGGAACGGCCTTCCAGAACACCCAGCAGCACATCAATCTATCACATTAGTTCTATACTAGCCATGAGCTTCCAGGCACGCCTGGAATCCATGAAAATTGTATTTTTGATTGAAGCTCTACTGATTAATTATGTCCTGTGTCCAAGCCAAAGAATGCCATATTTAATTTAGAAAGATGGAAGTTTAAATGTAAATGCATCCAACGTCTTGCACGCAAGGCTCCTGCCTTGAATTTCTCATAGCACCTGTCATTCAAAAAAGTAAGGAAAGTTTGCAGCCTCTTGCTAATCCTCCCAACATGCCTGTGAAAGGCCCAGTGGGCAGTTTTAATTATGCCTGGTTTACAAATAGAAAAGCTGAGACACAGATGGTGAAAAACGAAGCTGAGTAAGGGATTTTCCTAGAACCACTGCCACATCAGACCCAGACCACTGCTTGCCAAGCCCACACGTCCAGGTGACCATGTTTCCCGAGAAAGCTACTTCCAGGGCTGATGACACGAGGGGCTAAAGCACACATGCCCTGAAAGAGGGAGCAACATGAGGGCTCCGTGCAGGGGATTGTTATCAGGGGTAGATGACACATATGCTAAGTGCTTGGCACCAAGGAGCTGGCTGGCAGTTTGAGCACAAGAGAGAAAGGGAAAGAAGAGCCTTGAAAGTAGAAGTGTGGGCTCAGTATCCCTTTTCTGTGCTTCATTCGAGTCTTGCACCACGGCATTATCTTCTTCAGTGTGGTGGGTTTGGTGGTCTGTATAGTGTTTGCAAAGGTACATTGAAGCCGTTTCTTAGCAATGCCCTTGCAATAAGTCAAATACCTGTCACTGTGCAAGCTTCTTTGGTTGAATTACTAATAGTTACCACAAAGTAGCCAATATTTCTTATTTAGACATAGTCTTGTTACAGTTGGTCGCTTGGTTTCAACTTTAGCGTATATGTGTGTTTGGGTGTGTGTGGTACTCAAGATTGAACCCAAACCCTTTGCACTTAGCATCCCTAGCCTTTGTAAAATTTTATTTTTATTTTGGGATATGCTCCCATTAAGCTAAACTGCCTAGATTGAGCTCAAACTTGGGGTCCTGCTGCCTCAGCCTCCAAGCATGTGGGGATTACAGGCATGTGCCACCAAGCCCAGTTCAAGATGAAATGCTTTTTGAAAAAGTAACTAAACATATTTGGTTATATTGCAGTCATTCTTGAGGTGCTTATCAAAAAACCAAATGTTTTCCTTTTTGAATCCTTTTCTTGATTATCTCCAAAAATAAAACAGCTCTTTCCTACATGCCAGCTGCAGCTCGATACACTGTGATGTAGGTAGTAGGGTGTGTGTGTGGTGAACATTCTCAAAACTTGGTGTAGCAAACTGCAGAAAATATGTGAGAAAAATTCATGCAACTGGCTCTTTGGGTTTCTTCATGGTTAAATTCAATCTTCTACCCCCTCGATTCTAACACTGAGCCCCTGGCACTCAGGAAGCCTGGCAGTGGCTATCTATCTTCTGCTGTGTCACATAGCTCCTGTGCTCTGTACGATATTATGAACTGTGTCTGCATTAAAATAATGGGAAAAAATGCTTGATTGTTCAGAAGGAAGGGTTGCTGAATGTGAAAAAATTGAATTACTCCTAACCTTGTCTAGGTAGTATATATAATGGTTCTTTAAATGTTTAATCCCATTATTTAATGTGTGAAAATAAATAAGTAAAAATGGGTTGCAGAAGTGGAAATATAGTATCATTTAATCTGCAGTTCACAGTGCATTTAAAAATAATAATTTTGAAAACAGCATTTGAAAACATTTGATCTTAAAAACGCATATTTTGCTTATTCTAGTGTTTGTTGATTTGAAGGCTTTGAGGTCAGCCCAGTAAATATTCAGTTTGCCTGGCACAAACTGTGCAGGAATCTAATAGAAAGCAATATTGTTGAAAATGGATATCAATTGAAAACAGAGAGCAGTGTCAACTATTCCCCACTGGGAACAGACAACAATAAAACCAGTCAAGCATTACACAGTCGAGTCTGCCAAATGTCATTAGAGTGGAGAAAAAAAGGGAAGGAACATGGTAGGGAAAGAAGCATTTTGCTTTATTTTTTTTCCTCCAATTTAAAAAGACACACACACACACACACACACACTCACACTGGTAAGGAGTAGTTGGAGGAAAAGATTTGGAGAATAAGGACAATAAAACCTAGAAGCATTTGAGCCTATGTCACCATTTCCTTAGGGCTGGCATAGTCTTTTTTCTTTCTAAAAGTAATTATAAAGATTTTCAAATATTTTTTCCTGTCTCTTCAGCTGATTCTACCTCCTGCCAGCATAACTCTTTTAATCAGGTGCATTTGTGTTCACCAAGTTCCCAGATTTTAAACCAGTATTGCAATGTCACTTGTGGCAGTCATGTTCCTGTTGTCATTTAATTAATTGACCTGAGTTCTGGGCTTTTGAAAACATATATTTTCTCACTGTTGTCACTGAGCTTCAGTAGAGAGCCTTTCAGAAAGAATGAGCTGCACAGAAGCCCCAATTCTAGGTGAAAAAAAATGTTTACAGTAGTTCTGAAATCTGTTAAATGATGGAAATGTGGGAAACTAATTTCTGGGTAAAGAACCAAGGAGAAAAACACGTCTCACCTTCACCTCACCTGAAGGGAGAATTGGGAACCAGTGACATAACCCCAAAACTTCTACCATATTTGTGGCATTTTCATTGATGATTTGTAAATTTTCAAACAAAGAAAAAATTGTCTCCTACAGACAATGGTTAGGCCGCTGAACAGCCAGCCAAGAGCTCCCCCTAGTGAGTGCTCTCCTGTGCCGGCGAGCACGCACGCACACACACAGACCTATGTATGTGGCCTTAGACTTGAGTCACCAAGCCAAAGCACTGTCCATCCACGTTCTTTCAAACGAGCATGAAAAAGGAATCCTCCAAACTCCCCTGAGTTTTTTCTATTATCTGTTGTTAAACTTCACACTCAGCGGCAAAAAGGCAGAGAACACCCACAAAACTGCCATTCTGATCATATCATTTGAAATAGTAATAGTCACATATTGGCTCCAGCTCTGCATCCTAAAGTAGACGCTATCAACATAGAAAGTCCTCACAGGCAGCATATTACTATATAATTAGCATAATAACTTTGTTGTGTAAACAAAATAAAAGACAGTCTTGAATACGAGAAATGTATCTTATACCGCACTGTCTACAGCGTCTACAGAAAACCCTCCTGTCCTTGGCCCATCTTTTATTTTTGTCGCAGTAGGACTGTGATTAAACACCTACTGATAGGTGCAAGCGGCTGTCTATCAAAGCGGGCTGCATTCATATACATGCAGACACATGACCACTCGTTGATGGCAGAACAATATACAGAACACTCTTCTTACTCATATTTAACAGAATTAATTTGCTGTAACATCAGCATCGCATCTCCCAAATCAACCCTAGTTCCTTCAAATATATTTTAGCTTCCCCCCCAAAAGATATTTTACTAGTTTTATAATCCTTGATAGGGCTCTGAAGAGAGAAAAGGCATTCTTTATGGGGAGGAGGCAGCAAATGTAGAAATCAGAGGCAGAGATGAAAGGGATTTAATGCCTTCTTAAAAATTCTTTGAGAGACACATCAACATTTTTAGTAAATTACAAATGACTGCAGTTTTATAATTAACAGCTGTTTATGTTAAGTACCAAGTGCTCCCTAGCTCCAGCTAACATATTTTTCCTAAACTGTAGATTCACAAGACAAATAACAGCTTTAGGATGCCAAAGGTAACCCTGGAATGCAGTGTGACATGCTACACAATCACACACAATGCCTGAAACAGGCAGGCATCAAAATAATACAGGATAGATTCTTCATGTAGTGTTGCTTTTATCACCAAGCTACTTTGAGTAAAACTCATACGCATATAAAAACTAAATTTAAGTAAACCCATTGGCTTATAAATACTATTTTCCTCCCATGAGGATGAAGAAATAAATGTGGAAGTCTTTGCAAAGCTTCAGCTTCCAAATAAATATAAACAATAAAATTTTGTTTTTATTACAATATTGTCTAGAGGATATTTTTAACAAATACATTTAATCTGCTTAGTTCTTTTTCCTTTCCATAATTTTGATACTTCCACAAAGAAACAAAAAAGAGCAGGTGGGAACTAAAGAAGATAGCATCACTAAGCAACTCAATAGGACAAATGTGTATGTCACCAATTTTACTCCCACTAGCCAAATGGTTAGCTTGAACTTCACTTTCATAAAAGCCACACCTATGAGGAACCTGCTCATTATCAGATATGAGTATATGATTCAGCCTGTGAAGGCTGATTTTCTTCTCTTACAAAATGGGAAATTATAATGTTCGCCACCTTCTTGAATCAAAAGGCAGCCACTATATAAAGAGCTGAATGTAGACCTATTATGTTAATTAAAATTCTGCAGGCATCTCTGAAAGTGTAATTTGGCCCAATGTGTTAAAAAAAAAAACAACAAAACATCATGAAAATTAGCTAATGAATATTGTGTAAGTCACTTTCCTCACATAAAATAACTCAACCATTTAAATTGTACAAATTCCAAAATGGTCTAATTTACAATACGTTGTTTGCTGGTTTGTTTTAAAAGAACTTAACCTAATAACATGGTGAGATTATATCCTTTCAAAAAATCCAATTTTTATGAATTAACAAGAGACTCTTGGCTGAATTTCCATGAGTTTAGCTATTAGAACCTTAAATACTAAATTCTGACAATATTGCTGTGCACATTCATTACTAGGAATTTGGTCCAGTCAGTTCACACTGGGTTGGCAGTGAGGAGTCTCAGGCTTTGGGGCTGCTTCTGGCAGTGTCCAGCTGGTTGGTCTTGAGACAGCCACTGTGCCTTCGGACTTTCCACTTCTTGCTCTTAGAATATGAGCAACAACTCCCCTGCCAAGCCTGTGAGGTCTCTGTGAGCATTAAATGAGGTGGCAGGTAAAGGTGAGTGCTTTAAGTATTATAAAATGTTGGGTAAATACATGCCACTAGTATTTTGAAGAGCAATGTCTTAGTCACCAATGACTCTTTAAATCATCCTTTAAGACTTTCTGCAACCCTCTCAATAGTTCTTTCTTTTTTAGGAAAACAAGAAATGTTGATTAATTTATTTGCACAGATTTTTAAAAACATCAAGTCCTGGTACCACTAGAAATTTAGTTTGTTATCTACCTCCAGTCATTCTTTAAAATTGGAATTACACCATTGGTATGAGAACTTGGTTCTTATTTATAACCATCATGTTTCCTTGGTTTGGAATCACCTATGCTCAAAAATGTCCTCCAGGACTTTTTCATGGCAGAATTGGAAGACAAGAGATTTTTGTGAGTTTGGAACACTATGCTCTATCTTGACAATGATGGTTTAATAACTGTATGAGTTTGCCAGAACTCACACTCAAGAGGGGGAGTTATACTGCACACTAATTGCAGCTCAATAAACCTGACTTTTTTTTTTAAAGAAACAATCACAGAAAAGTTAACATAAATTTGTTACTCTGCTTGTACTCTGATTCTTTCTTTAACATCAAATTATATTTCCATGGTAATTCAAACCAGGTAATTCTCTGGTAAAATGAAGTTATATTAAGATGATTACACATAACTAAATATGGTTAAACTTTGAAATGAAGTTTGCAGTACATATATACCACATCAGTGATTAATTTCCAGAGTATAAAAAGTGTAATTATCTTACAAGAAAAAAAGCATTTCATTTTTACTTTTTCCAAATGCTAGCAAAGAATTTTAAGGCCTAAACATAGCTATCTAGATTTTACCTCTCCCACATCTTTATCTAGCACTGAGAGAAGCTTATCATTCTGTATTATAGCTGTTACTCATAGGAAGAGGAATATGTCCCCTCAGATGGGACTGTCAATCCAAATTCTCAATTAGTTTCAAAAGGACCTCGCTTGAATTCTGAGTAAAATATGTGCCCAGAAATATCTGATCCAGTGCCCAAAGAATGAATGAATGAATCAAAAATAGCCCCTACGATTCTGCCAAAAATGTAACCCATATACTGCACAGATAACGCGCTCTAAAATGCCAGCATTAAAAACTTTCCTTCTAAAACTTGGTATGTACCTTCCAGGTTCAGTGATTTTATTTTCTTATTGAAAAAAGTATAGGATTTTTAAGACAGACTGAGGGCATCCATGTGAAGCTCCTTCCTGGCATGTCCATTGAGATGGCGGCTTTATGGCAGAGGGAAAACTTCTGAAATAGGGAGGAGCTGTCACCTCTTCCGACACCCTCAATCCATTCTTTCTGTTGTAAAATGCTATATAAAACAATGCCCGAAGAATCTATTACTGGGAAGACAATTCTTCGCAGGTGTCTCAAAGCCATTTAGGCTCATTCACTCTCTTTCTCCTCATTGACATTAGTTTAATCTGTGAAAATCAGATCACAATCACGCCAACTTCTTACCTCATTAGGTTTCTATTGTCTGTTCCAAGGCATGGCATACACTTTTATCTCCAGGCAAGACTGGCTCTTGTCTGCATCTAGTTTTCCATCCCTTACCCTTCTTTATTCTTATGGGTAGGAAACACTTTTACTTCAATAATTTAATTACTTCTGAACCAAATAGGAAAGATTTCATCGACATTTTTTTTTGAAAGCTGACAACTTTGGGAAATAAATATGTTTCTTGTCCAAATCATACATGAAATGTATATGAAATTCCCACATCTTTTGAATTTGTTTGCTAGATAACACTGTAATTCTCTGTAGATAGCAAGCTATGTTAAATATATGTATATATATATATATATATATATATAAATATATATGTATACATATTCCATTTTTGTTGTATTAATTTACAGAAACATCACCTTAATAAATATGTGCTTTATCTCTTTAATAAGAAAAGTTTCACCTAGCATTATTTTAACTGTACTTGGAATGGAGTTAGGATACCTACTCCTTGCCATGAGATGCAAAGAATCAAACCAGGGATATTAGCAAAAGAATGGAGTTGTTTCTGGAAATTCTTGAATTCAAGCATTAAAATTCCTGTGAATTTCATTTCTTCCAATGCTGGTACATACACATATTAGATAAAACATTGAAATTCCTTGTCCAATAGTTGTTTAGCAAGGAAATATATTTCTTTTATACTTTAATCCATTATTTCTCAATAGGTTTTATATCTGTCTGAGTCTCTGAAATTTAATTTTCTGATTTGAAACTCAGGGTCAGTTATTATAGCCTTTAGAATTTGGGGTCAGTGAAGATAATTGCTCACAGTTATTGGTGTAATTACATATTTCAGTGATAGAGACTATTGACTATTAAGAAATGTGTTGCATCTATGGAATTCCATGAATTGCTCTATTCATTGCTTATTTCTTTATTGAATATGAGCAGAAGTTACCTGGCATAGCAAGAACTATCTGATCTGAAAAAAAACAAATTTTACTTTCTTTGGGGGAAAAATAATAATAACCTTTGATTGTATAAGAACATCATAATCTACATTGTCATTCCTGATTCAGCCCATGCCAAGAACACAGGCTGATTTACATATGCTGTAATCAAATATTTGGGGGCTGGGAATTCTCACTGCATATCTCTAGATCAGGATTATGTGACATGTCTTGGATTACAGCCATGTTTAAGGCTCTTCGTTTTTTAAAACAATAACCACCTGCTGGAAGAAGAAAGCAAGCCATTTCCTTCTTGACATTCTTTAGTTTAGGATCAGCAGAATCTTCCTGCTGCTCAGATTGAAATGTAATAGCTGCAAGGTTGAAAACTGAAATCTTGTACTAAGCACTTCATTGCTGCTGGCTTGTAATTTTTTTCTCTTCAAAAATTACACACACAAAGCAGTTTTAGACTCTGTAATCAGATATTTTGCCTCATAGTACTGGATGATTTGGGAAGTTTTCTTTCTTCATCTTCTTCTTCTTTTTCTTTTTTTTTTTTAAAGAAATAGGACTGCACAATCCATGCTTTCAAGGCCCACAGGACAGTAGGCTCCCACTGCTGTTGAATGACATCTAGGTCACTGAAGAACCCAGACTACTTAATGCTCATGTAGACAAAACCCTCAACTCAGATCACCTTGGCCACTGTCAGTGGTTTGTCACCCAGTATTGTAGCAGGGACTGGATATATGTGTTGCAGGGTGAGGAGTCTTGGTAGGTAACAGGCATGCATAGACCAAAGGAAAAAGAAAGAACTTGACCTCAGCCTCAAGCTGTGGCTTTATAATGTTCTCAAATTTTACAGGGTAATGAAATACACACAATTTATCACAGACATGGTGATTCTCCCAGGAGTCCTCTGACCTCTCTTCTTGAATTGTCATTTTATGCTCTCACCAGTCCAAGTATCGCTGGTGAGGAAGTATCCTGGGAAAAAGTAGGTTTGTAAAATTCATAAACAAGCAATAAACAACATTTTGGGGGGAAATGTTATGTTTTATTTGCAAAATGTTCAATTAAAACAACATGATGCTCTACTGTCACTTTGGAACCAACACCTTTACAGTACGCTATTAACTATAAACACAATCAATGGCTATTATCTATAGTTTTAATACTGTATTGCTTCAGCATATTGTGGCAATATATTTCAATTTACAGAAGCCTGAGTTTATAAACCCATTTCTTCAAGTTCTTTACAATAGACTTTAGTTTTTATTTTTTTATTAGTACGTTTGCAGTGCATAATGTTTACATTTCTTGTGGGGAGTTGTTACATAGACACAATACATCTAAATTCCTATTTTTGTTCCCTTTCCTTCCCTTCTTGTCTCTCTTCTTTTATCCCTTGAATCTCTTTCTTTGTTTTTTGTACAAAATCACATCTTTATAGGTACTGTTATACATGTATTTATTCTTTTTTTAGATGTCTTCTGACTTCAGTCTTAGCAAAAAGCAGCATTATCTACAGTTTAGTTCTAACTTCCTTTACTCACCCATTCACACACCATTGGTCTGAAGTCTTACTTTAATCTGCCCCCCCACACATACCTGTTTATGTAATATCCGAGAATAAAGGAAGCAGACAACACAATAGGATCAGGGAATACATACATTTCAACTACTTATCTCAGAATTATAGAATGAGCTACACAGCAAGTCACATTTAAGGTAAAATACTAATATAAATCTATCTCTATTAGTCTTCTTGATAATTAGAGAAACTGACCACCTTTTTGTCATATCTGACTGAAGCATCTCAGACTTCAGTCTTTACCCTGACACAAAAATAAAGAAGCACTTATACTCAGGGTATACATCGGCTGCACATTTTTACTTTTCTTTTTTTTTTTTTTTCTGATTGCTTTGTCATCATATCAAGAACTTTTGCTTCTACTCATGGATTCTCTGAAAAAAAATCATAGAAACTATTTGTGAATTGTATCATGATTGGTTTACACAGAATCACATAATATTTTGGAAGTGTAGCTCAGTAGTAGAATACACGCTTTCTATGTGCAAGGCTTAGAATGTGACTCAATCCCCAGTACCAAAATAGATGATAGATGGATAGGTAGGTAGGTAGATAGATATATTGTAGATAGATAGGATTATATAATATTGGCCATTAATACATTTAATGCTCCACAGACAGATCACAAGTTGTCTGAATATGTGAAAGTCATGATTATAAGTACCACTAGCAAATCCTGTGCTTTGTGGAAATCAAAATCCTCAAACCTTGTGCATAAAATGCAACCACATGATATATGGATCCAGGAAATGTTCTAGTGTTAGTCTTAGTATTCAATACTGGTGAGCTTTTTTTATTTCTTGGAATGAATAAGACTCTATATAGTAGACAGAAGTTCTAAATTTTTGGTGTTTCCTGTTGTGTCTTCCCTGAATACATACATCCTACTTGAGGGATTGTTATTGTACTGCCTAAAATTTTAATCAAATGACACATCATATATAAAATGGTGATCCATAAGAATCTTATTGGCTTTTGTTGTTGTTGTTTTTGCTTTTGTTTTTGTTTTTTGGTGCCAGGGATCAAACTCACAACCTCATGCTTGCCAGGCTGGTTGCTTACACTACTGAGCTAAATACCAGGGCCCGGTAAGATCTTATTGTTTAGTGACTTCATAGCTATCTTAATTTATGCAAGTGCATGTTTTGTTATTGTGTGGCAAAATCACCTAATACATCCCATCACTAAGCAACTTGAGACTGTATCTAGAACACAACAGAGAAAAAGAGACACTGAAAGGCACTGGCTCATGCAATTGTGGGGAATGATAAATACTGACTCTGTAAGGCAAGCCATTGGGCTGGATGTGCAGGTAGGAGTTGATGTTACAGTCTGAGCCCAAAGGCTTGAAACTCAGGCAGGATTTCTATGTTGCAGGCTAAAAACAGAACCCTGTCTTAGGGGAACATCAGCCTTTGCTCTTAAGGCCTGTACTCATTGGATGAGGGCATCCATATCACAGAGAGTAGTCTATTTTATTTAAAGCTGACTGTGTTAGTGTTAATCACATCCTTAAAATATCTTTGCAGCAAAATCTGACTGCTGTGTGATCAAACAACTGGTCACTGCAGTTTGGTCAAACCGACACCACAAAATTATCCATCCTAATGCTACAGGGAAAGACCATCACCTATTTACTGCAGATAAGCAGGATGACTGGCTGCTTTCCTCTTCCTGCTACCCCACAACAAGCCCTCAGAGCAGAGAAAAGGAGGGAGAGGAAGAAAGAAAATAGCCCTCTTTTCTGCTCTTGAAGTCCTGCTGGGAACTCTTTGCCTTACAAGGAGAAAATTTTGAATCAAATCAAAGTCCAAAGCTCAGAAACCAGGATGACAGCATCCTAATAACTAAAATAAAACTGTGTTGTTTGTCCCCGACCAGGCTAGAAACCTGTGATATTGGACCAAGATGTCATCAAAACATGTGGGAAATAAGTTTCACCCAGCAGAAATTTTGTTTTTTCCCATAGGGAAGTGACAGATTCAGAGGCCTCAGACACATGTTTATGCTTTGTTGTCTGTATAGAAAGAGCAGAGTGGTGACACCGTTGAGAAACCCCAGCCCTCGTTGGACTAACAGGGAAGCATAGAATGTTGCCACTGTGGAGAGTAACACAGAGCATCCAGGTGGACCAGGCATGCAGATCTACTGAGAGGCAGGCGACCCTGGCACTGAGGGGAGGCAGAGTATCAAAAAACCTCAGTGCAGGGCACACATGGATTTGGATCTATGCCCTACCACTTTTAGTGTGTTTAGTGAGGTGGGTTTTTTTTTTTTTTTACTTCTTTAGTTTCTCCATCTGCAAAATGGAAATATAGTTACCTATTTATACAGGGACTATTCCAAAAATGGATAGATAAGAATCATTATCACCATCTGCCTCACTCTTATAGTGAAAGCTGCTTCTGTTGCTAAAAATGGAGTATCCATTGAACTCTTAAGTACTCTGCTATCTTGGTCTTAAAAGAAAGCATGAAATACCTTTTATACTACTCCTATATCACAATGAGTAGTCTGATGAAAGCATTTCCTAAGTAATTGCCACAGTAACCCACAGGTTGAATTTTGTTTACATTTTACAGCTGAGAAACCTACCTGTCTTATTTTTCTCATTGCTGAGACAAAATACCCAACGCCCAAAGTTAAAGGTTTATTTAGCTCACAGGTTGTAGAGGTTTCAGCTGATAATCAGCTGGTTCAAGGCAGAGTGGCACATGGGAGGGGGGCAACAATTCATGATGGCAGAAAACAGAAAAAGCAAGCAAGGGAAGTGGGAGGGACAAGCCTCTTTCTGTCCTTTATACCGCATCCAGTCTACCTGGATTAGGGTGGTGCCAACCCAATTGATGGACTGCTTCAGCAATCATCCACCCTGTATCCCAGCATTGTACACTCTAGCTTCAGCCACTTCCAAAAAAATTCCTATGATCACATTAGGGTTTGAGGACATCTAGACATAACTCCTAACACTGTCTGAGGCTTAGGTAGGTTTCTCCACTTGATCTTAGCCAAAAGGCCAAGAAGCGATTAGGTAGGTTTCTCCATTGGCCCAAGCTCATCCCTCATCAAAGCTGTACTATTTCTATCCAACCATACTGCCTCTCATCAAGCAGGAACTTCTTTACGGAAAATTTGCAGATAATATGGAAGAAAGAAAGTAGTTGTATCAATAATAAGTTTCAATTGCAATAAAAAGAAGTAAAAATATATTCAATAAGTGTATCCTTGATTTTTAGTGAGAATATTTCAAAATGCTTGTGAGTGGAGGGGGGAATGATGGGTACATTATCACAGACAGCAGATTCTACAGATGGAAGGCTATAATCAAAAAAATTTCTGACAGTCAAGTTAAATATGGCCATAGGAGGGACGAAGAGAAGGAAGATGTAAAGAAGATGCAAAGAAGCAGATGTGGCTATAAAGGGATTTCTCTGATGAAGTTGGATTCTAAAAGATCTTGATCAAAATGTGTCAGTCATCACATGCGAAGCAGAGACGAAAAGCAGAAGGATTAGTGTCTGCTTGGCTAAAATCAGGACAAGCTGAGGCTTGGGGAACAAGCCAAGGACAACAAAATGTTGTTAAATTTTGGAGGAGAAAAAGAAATATAATGGAATGGACTGACTCATTGCTTAAAGTAGGTGATATAATATTGACAGATGATAAAGAAAGTGCAGAATTACCTCCTGTTTGCTTACCTTTTTTCTTTCTCACCAAGAAAAGGGATTTGTGATAAATAAGGATTAAAAAAAGTCTATAGCTACTTTAACGTTTCTGATCCTGTATCTCTAATAGAGATACAGTTCATCTCTATTAACTTGTTCTTTGAATTGCAGAATCACTAGTAAGAATCCAGGAGAACTCAAACTTAGAAGAATAAAAGTACTGAGAGAATTGTTTTCCTAAAATTCAAAATAAGTGTGCTCAGGTCTGTCCTGCCTCAGAAGAAGTATCAAATATACCAGGCTGAACTAGCCAAAAGGTGGTGGTAACAAGGAAAAACAGAAGTTATTGAGGGGGAAAAAACTATGTCACTATTCTTTTAGAGGAAAAAAATGTAGATTCTCTAGAAAATTCAGCATTTTAAGCAATCACTCTAAGGGAGATGGCTTTTACACAAGTGGCAATTTCAGACACTCTGGCCCATATGCCCCAGATCCTACCTTCCTTCCAAGAACAGTTTCTGTTCTCTATACAGCCTTTCCTCACACTACAGCCTTCATCGACCTCACCACAGCTAGATTTCTCTGGTGCTCGCTGTTTACCTGTTTCTTAAACTTTAAGGAGCAGATCTTGTCAATATGAAGATTGCTTTCTAGCAAATCCCCAGGTGATGCTAATGCTACTGGCTCACATGTCACATTTTGAGGACTAAGGTCACTATGATATATATGTTGACACCACATTATTATGATTACTTTGTTGTTCAAAGTCCTTCCTCTCAACTTGACTACAAATTCCCAAAAAGAGATTAAGTTTTGAATGCCTTTGGGAACTCACATACCACCCAGGACTGGATATACAGCTGGTGCTTTATAAATACAAACTGAATTGAATAATTCAAAGTAAAACAGCAATTAACCTCTCAATTTCAGATGAGAAATGAATACACAGAGAATGCTAGCCTTAATTTGAGTTACTATTTTTCCCAATAGGAACTTTTATAAGGCCGCACAAAACAGTCAGAAAAAAATTATGTCCAATGGGGCATTTGACACCCAATAATCTTAATCTTTCTAATGTCCATATTGGAAAAGCAATATGAAAGCTTCAATAACTTACTTAGAAAGGAGATGTCCTTTTCTGAAAATTTCTGGAGTATCTTTCTTATATGTTTCTCACTTGTAAAACTGCCATCTATAATTCTTAAAACCACCGTAATGTAGACAAATTACTTGGTTCACTGACATGCAAATAAATCCCAATCTCAGAATAAGATTGTTTTTTTCTTCGAGTTAGGGAATCGTATAGACTGAAATTGAATCCCAGATTTTCACCTGAGACTCCTATTGATTAAGTGATACACTTCCCTGAATCTGCTTCAAACTGACAACTTTGTGATATTTTTATTCAGACACATACATAGAATTGAACAACAGTAACAACTTTAGGTAAATTTGGTAGAATCTGCCAAAGCCAAAGTAACAAAGATCCAGAAGAGCTTTACACACAAGAACAGAATGTACAAAATAAAGCTTCTCAATCAGAAAAAAATATGCAGACAAATAACAGAAGATATATTTTTACCATTCAAGAAGGCCCCTGCATCCAACCCAAATACCAGACTCATACAGAGAACAAGAACATGATTTATTGCCCTAAATAATATCAGAAACCACGGAGTTTAGAGCATCAGCCAAGACCATTCTGGGTATTAACCTTATACCAAACTAGTCCCTTCCTCAAATCTCCTTTTAAGAGACATACTTGACACTACAAGAGGAAGTTGGACTTCACTCCCAAGTGTGACAAAATGAGCTAGATTCTATTTTTTAAATATTTTCATTGCTATCTGTAGATGAATGAAAACAACCAATTTTCTAGGAAACAATACCAGATATTACATATTTTAATATAAAAATATATTTAGACAAGATATTTTAAATCATTGTCACCAACAAAGGGATGATTTAATTTTAGCAACTGCTTATACAATATTGTGAGAAAATTAACCCATCACCATGTCATAAAATACTTTGTTTCATAATATCAATTTTGCTTTATTAGGATTTGAAACAAGAGTTTTCACAGGACCAAGCATTTTTAGATGACATTAAGGTCATTTGTATATATAATAATGTAACCATAACTGTGATAATTAGTCTTTTGTGTGAAAATTTCAAGTAATCCCCTAGCAGAACATTAACAGGTTATAATACATGTATGTGATTCTGTGTGAATGAGAGAGACTAATTCACTAACGGTGTCAGGCCTATAAGGGCAGCACCAGAATCTGGAGGGGTTCATGGTTTGTCTTGAAAGAATCATATCTAGCACAGTGAGGGGCGTGGTGGGGAGCAGGGACGAAGCAAAATCTGAATGAGCTCGAATCTTTTTCCTGCTGTTTTAGGTTAGAAGCTGGACTGCATAGCATTGTGCATCTACTATTCCAAGAAAGTGACTTGGTATGGAAAATCAAGCATACACATTCCTTTGTAGTTTTCCAGATATTTGGCTGCATTTCCATCAGTGTTGTGTGAACACAGCAGGATAAGAAATTGAGAGATGATCGACTACCAAGTTTCTTGTAACAGTGCCATGTTCATTCCCCGCTGACGGTATGGCAAGCTGATGTCAAACAATAGCTTTTCATCACTATTGTTAGCAAATCTTTACAGAAACAAGTGCAGACTCTGCACAAAGGCATGCTACTCCAGTTTTTTCCCATCCAATATGGAAAGTTTGAAATTTTAATACAACCAACACATTTTGAATGGATAAATGGCTGCTGCAGAGATACATTTGGAATGAGTATTGGTTAGAAAAAGAAGACTTTCTTAGAAGATCTATTTATAAGTCTTTAATGAGTTGAGTAAATTTAGTCACACACGCTGCAAAACAGAAGCCAATCTTGTATATGGCACTTTGGATGAGTGTGGTTTGCCCTGGATTGAATGTTTTTAGGGCATTAGAAGGCTCCCATCCATCTTAATCAACTTTGTGTAGACATGATTCCACATCCAGTGTTGGCTCCAATAAGCACAAGTGTCAGTCACCGGGCAGAGTCTTGCCCACAGCTCTCTGTCCTCATTTCCTCATGGCGGAATGCATGTGCTTCTTTCAGGACAATTCCCTTTCGCCTGCATTCCCAGAGTGCCTACGCCTGACAGGCTTGCCTGCTGTGGCACTGACCATATGGCTAGGTTCAGTTCCACCCTCTCTGAATAACCCTGTCTCCTTTACTGTTCAGTGCATCCTGTTTTCATACAGGACATCTATAACAGACTCTTCCCTCCAAATGCCCGTTCGTACAAATGTATTCAGATCACATGAGAGCCGCATTTACCTTCACATGCTCACTGGGAAGCATCTTACTGACTATGGTTTATGTAGTTAATTTCTGAATGGAATTAATTTGAAATTTATGAACTTGGTTTCATTTAATGTTACAGATCAAATTCCATTCCATTAATTCTTTTTTTTATTCCATTAATTCTTTATGTTTTAGTTTATAATTTGTTTCACCCTCCTAATTATCCAATACTCTTGGTCTTAATTCTGGCATATAAACTGGGTCTTTTCTAAATATTTTATTTTAAGGGAATTTTAAATAATATTGATAAGCTTTTACTTTTACTTGATATTTACCTTAACAGAAAGATAAACATTCATTATAATATTTGAGAAATTCCAAGCTTCTGAAAAGTTCCAAAAGTCTTGCAATAAAGTCATCGAACATTGTTTAGAAACTTCCCCCTAAGGTTTCCCAACTTATTTTTTCCATAGGCCTTTTTTTAATCCAACATCTATTAAACACAGTGCTTTAGGACTACTGGTCATTCAGTGAAAAGCAAATGAAACTGCTTTCAAATCTCCCACTATTGGAAGAAAATCTCACGCACTTCTTGGTTCAGTTTGCATGATTTGGTCCAATTCCAAGAATCAGTGATCACTCTAAACAGTCAAGTAAAACAAGTACCAGTGAATGAAACCAAACCCCACATGCTTTCTGTACCTTCACTTCTGCAGAGGCAAAGCTTGCTTTGATTCACAGCAAAGTGAGTGCATGTGGGTGGGATGTATTAACACGGCACCATGAGAAGTGCAAGATGAACAATCATCCTTGCAACTTCATTGCTTGTGTCACTTCCTACATGTTCTCCTGCAAGTTCAAGTATTTTGTAATCATGTGATTATTTTAGATTCATCTTCATGCATTATTGCCTATCAGCTGTTTGAGAAGAGACTCTCCTTCTGGTCACTGTCACTATCAATGGCCTATTTTCAGGTCCTCTACATCCAAAGCTCTTTCCCACCTCAGCAACCACATTCCCTGTTCCCTCAGTCAAAGACACACCTGTCTTTGTGCTTTTCTATACTGGTTAGATGTCAGCTCTACTGCAAGGCTTTCCTTGATCATCCCATATTCTCCTATTATTCCTGTGCCCCTCCCTTACCCTTTATAACACTTATCTGAAGTTATAATTCTATACACTTTATTGTCTGTCTGCTCCTTCAGCCTAGAAGCTCCATAGAACAAGTACCACATTTCCCTTATTATACTAGTGGATGCCCAGCCTTAGAAAATATTTGGCATAAAATGAGTTGTCTTATTTTTTGTGGGCTCCTATAACAAAATACTTTACCCTGAGTAATCTATATGCAATATTATTACCTACACTTCTAGCAGCTGGAAATTGCAAGGTCAAGATAGCAGCAGATTCAGAATCTGGTGAGGGCTTTCTCTCTTCCTTGAAGATAGTGCCTTACTGTTGAGTGTCCCCACCTGGTGAAGGAAAAGAACAGCTTCCACACACTTGTTTTAAAGAAACACTAATCTCATTCAAGTGGGCTCTGCCTATACGTCTTACTTCCTAAAGGCCCTATCTCTTAACACTATCACATTGACAATTAAGTTTCAACAAATGAATTTGTGGTGGTAAGAGGGGAACCAAGTGAGAATCTAACACAAGATCTTTAAAAGTAATGGTTAAATAAAAGAGAGAAGAGCCCAATTCTCTTAGAAGAAGCAGGTACTATTTCTCAAGTTTGCTCTGGCCTCGCAGACCCTCCATACATTCATGGTTTTGTCATAAAATTCCCCTCCTCTGCTGATCCAGGTAGAACCTTCCAGAAACACATCTTCTCATCTACCCTCCATCCGCTAGCATAATTAATTGAGAGGTTTTGCAGCCAGCTTGTCACATTGTTGTTCATTACACAATGAGTGCTGGCTAAATACACAGGCTGAGAATTCTCAGTGGTCTAATTCTTGTTTTATTCAGAAATGTTCCATGTCATCCCATGCCACTTCCTTCATGCACAAGTCATTTAGCTCTAATTCATGTAGCACACAGTCTGTTGTGTGAACGCAAGAGGAAGCAGACAAGAATATATCAAGCTCCCTCTCTGTGTAAGGCATAAGTTTCAGTGACTTGTTTATGTTATCACATTTAATTCTTGCAGTAGTCCCCTGAGGTGGATGAGAGCCCATTTTACAGATGGTAAACTGAGGTTCAGAGAGAGAAGGTACTTACCCCAGTGTTTATAATCTGGAAGAGAGTGTATTTTTCTGAACCAGTGTGTGAAACAGACTGGACAAAGGCACATCAAAGACTTTTCAAAGGCTTTGTGAGAGAAATGGCAAGAACAAAATCTTCCATTAAATTCATTTCTTTGGATATAACATTTAGAAGATTAAAAAAATCGAAGTCTTTTTAACCAAGTATATCTCAGAATTGATGAATAATGTACCTATGATTCTAAAGTATAATCTTTTCATAATTTACACCTAAAATCAAGATGTGCTTTACAAGTAGCTCAGTATGTTAATGTTTGTTTCCCACAAAGCTATTAATTTGACAGTGCTACTACCATGGATGACTTGAAATCAAAGCCCTCTGGTTACCAGAGCCTGTGATAATAACAGGTGAAAGAGACTACAAATTTTCAATCACATTTCAAAACTGAAAATTTTTAAAGTATTTATCATATACCCAGCTACTCTACAGAGCAATTTTAAAGGATCTTATTTAATCATCATCATCACAATACTACTAAAGGAGTGGGTACTTTATTTATTTTATAAATGATGAAAGTGATACCCAGAAAGACTGATCAACCAGCTCAAGGGCACGCAGCTACTAAAACCAAAGATAAAACCTAAAGTCAGGTCCATTCATCTCTGAAAACTGTTCATAATCACAATGATACTCTGGTTTCTAATCTAGCAACAAAATCCATGAGGCTTCTCATATTTACAGCAAGACTAGGAACAGCAGTGCTTACATTTCTCTCTAGCAAGCTATCCATTAGTCAATCAGCACTGTGGAATGAGGCAAATAAAACACACAGAGATGATGTGCACTCCACCATAAAGCGGCTCCTCCCTAATCAGCAGCACCAGGATTATCAGCACATTCATGGCAGAGGTGGTCAAATTGTTACTCCACAAAACACCAACAGCTGCCAGATACCATGCATGATATTAGAGTCCCACCAGGACCAAGATACCTGTTCTGTCCGTCCTCTCCAGAACCCAGTGTACCATGACTGTCAATGAATGAGCAGCTAAAGCTCAGGCAGTGTCTCTACCTGTTCCTGCCAGAGTCAGCAGGACATGGGCTCTTGCACTACTTTGTGTACCAGGGGAGATCCGTACAGACATGTTTCCCTGTCACACTGAATCCCCTAAGAGACGTTATAGTCAATATTCATTTTACTCTTCACAAGTTGTCCACCTCAGGAGACTGCCTGAATGCCATGGAGCTAATACTAGTTCTTCCTGTCTGCAGGTAGGAGCCCACGGAAAGTGATAGTTAAGAAAGGGGATCTTGAGTTTGACCGCTTGCTGAGAATTCCATTTCTGCTTTTTGCCAGCTGAGTGATACAGGCAATTAATTATGCTGTTAGTTCCATTTTCTCCCTCATCTATAAAATGTGGGTTAATACTGGATCTTACCCAATATTAATATTATTACGGTTATCACAATAGTATCACAGGACTATTAGGAGAAACTAATGAGATATAATTTGCTTATACAATACCAAGCACAAAGCACTGTTAAGTACTACAGAGAGTCAAGTGAATTATCTAGGCATTCTATTTCATGTACCATAATATGTTTGGCATTCACCAAACATATATAATTGTTCTTAAACAGTCTTGAGTTATAAGAACTTTTTCATGTGTTCAGGAGCAATAATTAAACTGTGTAGACCCAAAAATGGCATTTGAAGTCACTTTTCTGTTAGCAGATCATACAAGTTATCTCTCATGGGTTTATTTACAAAATGGATCTTCTTCTTGGTTGGGTATGCTAGTTCTAAGCTTCTAAATAATGTCTATTTGGTATTTATCTAGAGCAGAGAATTAGCAAGCTTACAGCATGTACATAAGTAAAAGAAAAGAACAATAAAACAAGCCTTAAGATGAATGGCAAATGCACTTGTCCTCAGAGGTAGGAGATGATAGAAATTGCCCTATCTGGGGCTGGGTACAGCTGCAGACTTCTGCTTCTGACTAAGGCATTCCCTGTTACTCAGAAACAACTAATCTTTACTGGTGGAAAGCAGTTACAATGTTCCCAGAATTTCTTATTTTTCAAGCACAAGCAGATATCTATCTAGTTTTCATCTAAAATTCTCTAATTTATAGATACTAGAAGTTCAAAGTATATTTGAAACTAATTTTTCCGTCATCATCAGAGACCCTCAAGTCAGGCTCTGGATTCAGATGGATTCAGTCCTCTAACATTAAACATATGAACTTGAGTGGGCCAAGCAAAGACCAGGCAATATCAACACAATTCTGAGTTGCCAGTCCCATACATAACAAGGCAATTTATAATGTGGCAACAATTTTTATTTAATTCTGAATAGTGACCTCCTTATTCAGGAAGTTTCTGTGACAGGTTGTCTTTCTTTCTATTATTCCTTAATTTTCTGTTGGTTCACACCTTCCTTCTTCAGCCCAGCACTATCTATAAAGGAAAGAGATTGTAAATTCATGACTTCTTATTTTTTATGATAAACTGAGGTCTAAAGTAACTTGCCCAAAGTAATCTCCAGTGCTCACTCGACTACACTGCATAGCAGAGCAAGCCAAGGATGCTGTTACACTCCTTGAGCAATCATTTTAGATATATTCTAAGAAAAAAAAGACACAATGTTCTTTTTTGTCTTCAAAGCATCAAAACGGCATTTGAAACACATGAGACTTAGAGGGAAGCTTCCTAAAAATAGCATCACTTCTGGCACGAAGATGGGGAAAAGGAAATGTGAGTGTGGGGAAGGTTTTGAGCCTGTTGCAGATTCAATACTGATAGTATGCGCTCTTCAAATGGTTGCAGCACTTAACTTCTCCACCTGAACCAATGTAGGAATCAAATAGATTATAAATAGAAATACAAATTATTATTTGTGTGTTGAATTAGTTATGCTATCGCTCCTTCCACGGCAATGATTCTTGATCCCTTCCAAGGTATAGTTTGCTTCAGATTTACTACCAGGATCCACTGTATTTAAAAGCCTGCTTTGTTGATATCTTCAAGAGTCACTGCTAACAACAGATGATCTTCCTAAATACAATTACATTGATTTTTTTCCACTTAACCTGCCCCTTAGTAGGGATAAACCGTTTGAAACACAACCATTTTATCAGCTCTTGGCCAGAGCAAAGTGTGAAAGAGAGCAGGAGAGAATCATTCATCATCTAAAGGGACTTTAGAGGCAGGTTCTGAATTCCAATCTAAATCCAACACCTCCTTCAATCAACATATGAACCTGAGAGAGCCGAACTTCTTGTGTAACTTAAGCAAAGAGAATACCAATGGCACTTATTTAGTAGGGAAGTCAAGAGGAGAAAATTATCTAACATTTGAAAGAACTCACAGTAATAAATCACACCTGTATGCATCAATTACTAAGACTTCCTATGAGGCAAAGCAGCATGGGAAACATTTTATATGTGTAAATCATTTAATCCTTTCAACAACCCTGTGAGTGAGGGATTATCGAATCCCACTTTAAGGAAAAGACAGGTGAGGCCTAGAGAAATTTTTGGTTTAGCCAAGGAAAGCCAATGCTTGGCAAGTTTAACTGATTTGCCTGAGTATGTAGCTCACAAGCAGAAAAGGCAGTATTTGAGTGCCAGCTGACCAGTTCCAGAGCCAAACATCTCTGCATGGCAGGTACATTCAGTGAAGCCACAGTGAACAGAAAGATATCATTTTAGTTGGGAGTAGGTGTAGAGGAGCATTTTTAAATACTGAACCATGCAGTAAGCTGGAAGTGAAAAGCACCAGCATGGGGGCCACGAGAAGTCAGAACAAAATGGAGCAGATGCACAGAGATGAGGCCTCTGCCCTTGGAGTGGGAGTGCAATGGACCCAGGAAGCTGCAGGAGCTCTGGGGTGGGGGTTGAGTAGCTGCAGGACAGTTTGGGTCCCCAGGGATGCGGAGCCACAGCACTCAGAGGCTGAGGATGCAAGAGATGGATGCTGACACAGGCTCCCACTGCTATCTCTGTGTGGATGTGCTCCTCATCACACAGCCAAAGCTCTGCATGTCCCTGTGCAGGTAGGTTGGAAGGTGTCCCTGGGTCTTTTATCCCTTTGTAAATCAGTGTTCTCAGGCCACTTCGCACCTCGTTTCTTCCCCACTCACCCAAACTGAACACCAACCCTTGCCACATGGGGCAGATTGAAAATCTTCCAAATATTTGCACTTTCAACAGGGCACACTTCCTATGTGTGGAGAAATCCCCTAGTTGATGGGCAAATAAGGGACAATTGTTAACAATTATTTTTAAAAGTTTCCCTTTCACTGAAATGGAAACTGTGCCAAATCCTGCTAACCTAAGAAATGGTCCAAGATCCTGTTCTTTTTTGGGAGGAAAAAAAAAGACTAAGTATAAAATTGTGTTTCAAAACCCCTGATTTACCTTTTTTAACTTAATATTTGTATTAAGCAGGAAGCTGTAGGAAACCATGTTATTACTAAATGACGTTTTTATTTGCCTTTGATGTGCCCGATATGTACTTTCTACATGCACATTTTGGGGTATTTAGTAAATGAACCTTGGGCCGTGGTTATTTACCAATTTCCTAGCACTATCAAAAGCAAGGAGCAGCTATGATTTCCCCAGTTCAAGCACACAGCTGAACGTTTCCAAAACTTCCCCTTGCCCATGCTCCTGCACACTGAGGAGCTACATACAGGAATGCACGAGAACTGAGGAAAGGGTGTTGGAGTACAACCTGAGCTTCCAGCTAAGGGACGGGCTCTTCTCCAACCCTCTGGACTTGAAGTAGAGCTCTCCCTAATAACCAACAGACAAGGCAGCTGCTTATGACCTTTTGGAGCCCTGGAGCCCAAGACTGTGTCCTGAGCAAGTCAGAAGGAAGAACACAAAGGATTTTTCACCCTCTCCCTTTCCCAAGGTCTATGCCTTCTGATTCAGATAATGCTACCCAAACCAAGCTCTTTGGACTGGTCAAGGCCTGGTAACCAGGAAGCAGTCACTATGGCCATTCTGATTGTTAAAATGTGGACACACTCAGTTCAGGGTTACTCTCTTCCTTGAGTCTCCCAAGTGCTACATGTTGCTCCACCTATTGTCCCAGAGCCACATAGAAATTTCTGTAATTCAGTAACTAAAGGACTAGCATCCTACCCAGAGTATGGAGGACACTCTCTCATTGGGTGGTATCTTTGCCATTCAGGTTTATAAACATTTTATTATTACCTCTTATTGACTCCGTGTATAACTCTTCACAAGATTCCAAGACAAATGAACCTTTGCCTAAATTCCTCTCTATAGCAAACGGAACTATAGGGAGATTCCTGTGTGCTTAAGGTTTCCTTGCTGAATTAGTTATCTATGGATGCATAACAAAATGCTTCCAAAATATAACAGCTTACAACAGGAATTATGACATCCTAGTCTCTGTGGGGCAGGAATCTGTGTCCAGCTTACTTAGATGCTCTGACCTTGAGCTGGAGCCACAATGTTGCCAAAAATCAATTTTTCACAGGCTTTTGTTCAGAGGGGTTTTGCTTCTCTGGATATTGGCCAGAGATCCTTGCCACATGGGCCTCTCTACAGGGCAGCTCATCACACGGTGGTTGGCATCATCTGAGCCAGAGGTGGGGGAGGAAGGGGACAGAAACTCAGTCTTGTGTAATCTGATCTTAGAATGGAAGTTGTAGCACTTGGACTATATTCTAGTCATTAAAAACTGGTCTCTAGGTCCAGCCAACAATCAAATGGGTTACACAAGGAAATTTCAGGAGGCAGTGATCACCAGAAGCTGTTTTAGAAGCAGCCTGACCTACCTGTCAGTGTCAAGTGCCCATCTTCTTACTTATTAGCTGAACAACCTTAAGCAAATCACTGAACTTTGCCCAGACTCCACTTCATATGCTTAAGACAAAAACATTTCCATCTCAACTCTCTTTTCCTTAAAATGGAAATTAGGAAACCCTATCTAAGTAGTAATCTCTAACTGATGAAATTTGCTCTTCCCCACAACCCTATCCCAAAAACATATGAAAGAAAAATCTTTGAATAAAACTTTAAGTGTGGACATGCAGGTGTGCCAGGCAGTCATCCCTTCCTTGTTTCTCAAATATACATGACAGATGGTATATTTGAGAAACGTAGAAGAATGGAATGTCTGCTAGATCCAGGTCTTACTGGCAAGCTGCAAGCTCTCTGTAACCTTACCATCTTCTGTGAAGTCCTAGATGCCCAAATTGGCAGCAGAACAGAAAGGAAATGAATCTTCACCAATGTTTGCGGGAGCTGTACTGCGGTGGAGGCTGTGCAGAATCCCACTGTCCCTGTGGTTCTCAGCAACCCTATGCGCAGACTAAATGGCAAAACTGGAGAAGAACAAACCACAGTAGACAGATATGGAAATAGAAGCCCAAGTTATATCCACCTCACCTGGGATTCAGGGCAAGGCCTTTCTCTCCTTCACAATGCCATCTCCTTAAGAGAGCACAATCCCAGACTTACTTTTATTTGAGACCCAAGGACTCAGAAAGGATTTTTAATCATTTAGTCCAACTCTCCTCTGTCCAGTAGAGCACAAGTGATTTATCATTTATAATTGACACCAAGTAGTGTCTTCTACAGATTATGCCAAACTTGAAAGTGATCAGATCCTGGATGCAAAAGCAAAAAGGCTTTTTAATTCCATTAATCTATCCTGAAAATTGCCACTTTTCTACTAGGCCAGGGACATGAGAGTATTGAGGCTTTTTAACTTCAAGCAGACAAGAAGTTGCCATTAAAGCAAATAATGGGAGAACAATGGGCCGCTTTCAGGAATACGTTTATTTCTGCTGCGAAGAGTTCACCACCAGCTTTCTTCTCCTCTCTTAGCCCCCTTCTCTCCACCCTCTTTCTTCCTCCCTCACTTGCAGCTCCCAAACACACATTATCCCCACTTCACGCACTGCCCCCTGCCATCCCAGGGAGCGAGAAATTGGAATCGAAACACAACACTATATGCAGATTGGTTTTAATCACCTGGAACAGATGGTGCAGAAAGTGTCAGGTAAGTGCAATTTCGAATTTCCTTTGGATGTTTCTTAAAATGCAGAAACAACAAAGAAATTAAATGGACTGTCAAATGTCAGTGTCAGTTCTGGCTCTGAACAGCCAGGCTTTGCCATGTCTATACATAACCTTAATGTTATCTAAATCTATTTCTCCACTTCCCGTTAATTAACTAACATTTGAGGGGCTAAGTGAAAGCAGATATACCTGGAAACAAAGCAGACATGTTCTTTACTCCTTGGCTGTGGGAGAATGGAAGAGAGCCCAGTAAGTGCATCTGAGCCGAGCTCACCTGAGCTCTACACTGTAACAGGTAATTGCAATAAATCATCCTTTGCCCCGTGATCCCAGCCTAGTGAAGATTAATGGCAGTAGACACTAAAGCTGCCAACTTGGAAGATTTCCGTGGTGGTGGAGAGGAGGCTATGTGTAAGGAATGTGTGATAAAATGCTATGCTGGGACCATAATAAACGGGCTGGATGGGAGCCGAGGTCCTCCTCGGTAATGCAGAGACATTAAGACCTGTCTGATTGTGATGACGGACAGGTATTTGACTGAGCACACTGGCAGCTATAAAAAAAATAGCTAAAGCTAATGTCAAGATGTGATGTAGACCTGCCACCTGCCATCAGGAGTAATTGTGGCTCTGACCACTTGCTCATAGGGAGGGCAGAAGAAACAGTATTGCATTTGACTGCAAGGATTCAGCTACATTTGATTTGTGGCCCTGATGTCACCCTCCAGGGCGCAGCTGCAAGGCCATTCACTGGGAACCGCTGCTGCTAGAGGGAATTTGAGGGACAGCAAATTTTCACTTACTCCAGTTAGGAGGAAGCCTCAGAGTGGAAGAAAAGATGGTCTCAAGAGAGTGACTTAATGCTTTGTGCTCAAAGGAAACACCAGGCTGAACCCATAAATAGAGATGTGGACATCGTCAGCCCAAGAACTCTTCAGAGTCCCAAAAAAGCAGAGAGACCTGCAAGATGCAGAATTACATGTGGACCTGGAAGTAAAGTTTCCCATATTGGTAGCAACATACTGTTAGGTATCGAAAGAGTAATTGTCAGCACATGAGCTTTGAACCTTTCCTTTTTTGGTGTACTGGAGAATGAAGCCAGAGCCTTCACACTGAGCTACGCCCTCAGCCCTTTCTTTCATTTTTTATCTTAACAAGGTCTCACTAAGTTGCCAAAAGTGGACATGAACTTGAAACCCTCATGCTACCACACCCCTGAGCTTTGAATTTTTGAGAGTCCTATGTAAAAGGTCAAGAAAAGGAACTGACAGGTTCACCAGAGGGACCATCAGTTCATTTACTTGGGCTGTCATAACAAAGTACCATAGACTGGGTGGTATAAGCTACATATATAAAATAAAATGTTGACACAATCTTTCTGAGGGCTGTGAAGGAGGCATCTGCCCTGGGCCTTTCTTCATGCCTCATAGTTGGCCATCCTCATGTTCACCTGGTGATCTCCCTATATGCAAGTTCATTTTTGTATCTTCCTTCTTTATCCAGACACCTGTTGTATAGGATTAGAGCCTACCCTAATGGCCTGATCCTAATTTCATTATTGTTGCAAATATCCTGTCTCTACAAAGGGCACATCCTGAGGCACTAGGGATTATAATTCAAACATATAAATTAGGAAGCAGAAACACAATGTAACCCATAATAGGCTCCCGCAAGAATCCACCATGCCACATGTGGTCAGAACAAAAAGGTATTACTAGTTAGAGGAGAAATGACCAAGTTTCTCTGCTGTGGGAAAGCCCAGTAGGATCTGGCATGGGGCAAAATGGCCAGGTGTATGGGACAGGTGTGGGTACAAAGTCCACAGGTACATGGCATGAGTATATGGGTACGTGGCATAGATGAGGCCAGTCACCAGGGGGCACAGTCTTGGCAGAGCTTGGGGGAAGGGGGCAACAGAATAAAGGATCATCAGTCTTGGGCAAAGACTTCAAATTTGGGGGTTTGCTATAGTTTGAATCTGAAATGTTCTCCCCAAAATGCCATGTATTAAAGGCTTGGTGTTATTGGAAAGTGGTGGAAGCTTTACAAGACGGACCCTAGTGGGACACCCTTGAGTCATCAGGGCTGTGCCCACAGAGGGGAGAGTTGGACCCCAATCTCTTCATCTTCATCTCTTCTACTTTTGTTCTCATTTGCACCATGATGTACCAACCTGGTTAAAAGCAAACCAATCATGGACTGAAGCTTCCAAAATTGTGAGCCAAAATAAACGTTTTCCTTTTATAATTTGATTATATTTGATATTTATTAAAGTGATGGAAATCTGACTAACACAAGGTCCAAGACAGCTTCAGTGGACGACCTGGAGCTAGGCTTTTGGGTAACACAGAAAGACACTGGAATATGTTTGATTGAGAGAGAGAATGTTAGTGCCCTTTGACACATCTCATTTCAGGTCATTTTTAGGTAGCCACTTAAAGGACACAAGGTTGACATATAGGTCCTGAATCTGCACAAGGATACTAAGTCCTCATACCCCCAGTCTTCAAGGTTAGTGCCCCTCGGACATAAGAATCTTATCAGGAACATCAGATCCTCCAGGAACTTGGTAAGAGGTTCCTTCAGTACCTTCAGGATTCTCATGGAGATACTCGT
The DNA here is from genome assembly GCA_004027295.1 of Dolichotis patagonum. Classification (NCBI taxonomy): domain Eukaryota; kingdom Metazoa; phylum Chordata; class Mammalia; order Rodentia; family Caviidae; genus Dolichotis; species Dolichotis patagonum. Next base: position 11,827 of record PVJX010007260.1, on the reverse strand, counting down.
CTTCCGGGTCTCCTGAGCAGGTTTCCATGGTGTCATGCAGAGTTGAGGGGGATATCCCTGTGGAAACATTTGACATTCCTATTCTTGTGAAAATTGAGGAACACTAAACTGAAAGAGAGAGGAGAGGGGAAACTTCATAATGAAAGGGGAAAAATACAGTCACTTCCAAGAGCTTATACTCTTCTACCATCTTGCTGAATTAAACTTGAATAAAGTATTAGATTTTCAATTAGTTTGTCTGAAATGTTGTCTTGATAACTAATTAGATAAATGAAGATGCTTCATCTTCAAACTACTTAACTATGACGTGTTACAACTCTGTTTTCCAGGTAAGGAAAATATACCAAAGGAGTATTATTTTCTCTGAAAAATAAATGACACTGTTTTATTAAATTATAACTTTTTAAATGTCCTTTATGATTTAAAAGATTTTATTATTGTTTCCCTTTAAAGGTGTTTTCAGTGTTTGGAGATGAGATTTGAGTTTAAAATCATTGCAGCTCTTAAATATTGAAGACAAATTTATAATTCGTGCTTTTAGCATTTAAAAGATTCCTTTTAATAGCTCAGATAACTAAGGCATCTACATTTGAGAACCTGAAACCTTATTGATGGTACTCTGTGACAAAGATATTCCATTCAAGTTAGAAAGTACTGAAGTAGACATTTTTATGATTGCAAATATTGCAAGGTGAGTCATTAGGTATATGACTCAAATATCTCTCTAAATTTCATATATTTCCTACCCAGGAATTGATTCATGGCACACAGATGGCCCACAGCCAAGCTCTTATTTCTTTCAATGGGAAATTAATAGAGGCTTATTAGTTTGAAAAGAAAAAAGTCCAATGCAAAAGTAAGATTTCTTAGTAAAACATCTCCCCCTACCAAAAACATTGTAACTCATCCAAATAAATTTTCATTTATGTTATTAATTCAACTTTCTACTACATTTTAAGTTTATCATTTATTGAGCCCCAAATGTGTACTTAATGAGCTTGGTAAACACATTAGTAAGATTAGTAAATACATTTCAAGTTCTCTTTACTCTCACCCTGTAGGGTAACTAGCATCATCTCCAGTTTAAACACAGACTCGAGACTCAGAAGGTTAATCTTCACGGCCAGTGCTGCCTCACACCCAGGGGGCCTCTGGAGACACACAGAGCCTGGCACTAGGAAGGGCCACGTGTTCAGCTTCATTTTCTGATGCTGCCATTTTAAACCTACTAGGTTTTGAACAAGCACTCATTTTTCACAGGACGCCACAAATCCATTACTAGATATCGATATTACTTTCCTCTGCTCCTTTGGAATTATCACTTAGAAAATATGCATCAAATCTACAAAAGACATACAACCAGTTCCCTGCTATCCTCATAATTCTCCCTCCTCTTTACCACACTCATGTACAAGCCCATACAAATGAAAGCAGTGTGAGCATAGTATTTGGGATATCTGGGGTAGAGTGGGGCTAGAAAATATTCACTGAGTAAATGAAAAACTCAAGGAGTTATTTATACTTTAGAAAATATCCTTTAAAACAATCTAGTCATATAAGATGACAAGAAATAGGAGGGCAGAGCTCTTGCAGGTGGGGAGGGGATCTTGAGATGGAGGCAGAGGTGAGAGAGAGGACAGAAGGGGAGATAAAAAGGACCAAGATGCAATATGTACCAATTCTCAATGATGAATGTATTCATTACATATTGCAAACAGGTATTAGTAAAACATAATTTAAATAATGTAATCATCTTCCAAAAAGTTTACCTGATACTCTACAACACAAAATTAGTTGAAACAAATCTGTAAATTTCTATAATTTTAATCAGCTCTCCTATATCTTGAGGCTATCTAGTTTGTTTCTATTAATTTTCAAAAATTATATACACAAACTTTTTGGTAAACCTTGCTATGTTTTAGTAGAATATTGTGAAATTCAGTCGTGTTTCATGTGAAGAAAATAATTAAATATCATCCCAGTTCAGCTTCTTTCCCAATGTAGCTATCTTTCCAAAATATTCCTTTTATAGAACATCTATCCTCTACCAATATAAATTACTTTCATATAATATATGCTTTCTCCATTTCTCTATTATCCTTTCCCTATTTCTTTCTATATCATACACACACACACACACACACACACACACACACACAGAGTTCACAAATAAGGTTTAAGTGCATTCTCTATACATTTCTAGTCGCTTACTGTCAATGGGAATTTGTGTCTGGAATTAGGACCATCACCATGAATTCAGAAGCAGCTTACAAGTCCTCTAAATCAGCAACTATCAGATTTGTTGAAGAAATCCTAGCAGACATGATTCCTGGAGGAGAGCCAAGAGGCCTGGGATTCTGTTGAGAGTCAGCCAGACTGTTTCCACTGAGCACATCTGACTCTGCTAACACTTAAGACTGTACCCTCCTCATCCAGGCCTTGAAACTTGCCAGCAGGAATAAACAGGACAGCACAGGCCTTGAGCATGGGCCCAAAGGTTGTGGTTTCTAAACAGAATCAAATCATGAGCGCTGACTTTCCTTCCTTCTGAGGGATAAAGATGACTCAGGCTGAAGCAGCTGAGAAATATGGAAATCATCAGCTGGCTAAACTATACACAATAACCAGAGTATTAAGAAATCTCAGTAAACAAAATAAGCAGCATTTCTGAACCCTGAAGGTCCCTAAACCAAAGAACAGGGCCAAGAGGAGTGAGCCATCCACTGATCCAGCACCCCATTCTGCATATTCAGGGGACCCTGTTCAAGATTATGCAGTTACTTGCACCCAAGACCAAGGACTCTATTTAGACTCCCCCTAAGCCTCACCCAATGATGTCCTCACCAAATGCTGGCCCCTCCCTCTTGGTGTTTTCCAATGTACTACTCCCTGTTGTGTTTTCCCTGTAGTCTCAGATTCTACTACAGCCTAATTCCAGAAGTGAGAATGACTGTGGAACCCTGACTTTCCACTGACCCATTATTAAATGGGCTGGTGGCAGCTAATGTTCCCTATGATCACTTTTCTTTTCTAACCATTTTGTTTCATGGTTCCATTTTAATGTTAGTAGAAGCTGCTATTTGCATACCACCTTCCTATGAATCAGTTTAGATTAGAAATGAGGACCTCATGTCTAGGGATGACCTAATCTTCACAGGGGATAGACCACACTACCCCAGAAGGTGGCCTCCACACACGCACAGAAGCATTTCACAGCTGCCATACTGAGTGGCGGATGTTGCCTACATTTAGTAAGTGGGAGCAAGTGATCCCAGACAATCTGAAGGCCCAAGACTGCTCCCTGCAGCATTTATCCTGCCCAAAAGACCCGCATCACTGAACCCACAGAGCTGGCCAGCTGAAGAAGAACCCCCTTTGTTCCTCAGCCACATGTCTCAGTCAGACTGACGGGCAGGGTGGACTGGAGAAAGCATTGGGGTCCTGGTACAGGATATGCCCCCAAAACAAGTGCAGAATAAGTAACAGCTCTGAGGGTGTTTTTTCATTATAAAAGAGGGGTACTAACGTCTAACTCATAGAATGTTCATAAGGGCTATGAGATCACCCATAACACCTTAAGCCACCACTTACTGTAAAAATGTGGAGAATTAGATTCACCTAATTTTCAAAGGAAGGAAACTGGAGGTAAGAGAAGAAAATTTGGGATCAGAAGTGACATTAACCAGTTGGACATTAACCAGATGTAAAAGCTAGTGATTTCAACCCAGTTTATCTGAAATTCAAAAGTAAAGAGAAATAGCAAGTAACAGTTGGGTTAAGACATTGAAAAAAAATTCTTAAATTTGAATTAAAGCTAGAATCTAGGATTCTCGTCCTGTCCCACAGCGGATCCTCAAACTTACTGAGAGCTTAGACAAAACATTACAGCAACAATATGGAAGTTGACCATACGTTCACGTGGTCAGATGGAATTGTTTAAAGAATATGTTTGGGGCCAAGTACACCTGCATACAGCCCCAATCTTCTTGGACAGGTCACTGTAACTCATACCTCCAAAATCCTCACCTGTAAAATGGCAACAAACCAGAGGAACGTAATGAGGACATAAGAGAATCCTGGCAAAGGTACAACATAATCTATGGCACCTCTAGGTTTTAGGTGCATGTGACTTCGTGAATGTTTGCTACAACAAATCTCTACTTCCATATTTTCACCCCTTTTAAGTGACTTCATTTACATATTGTAATCACCTGTGATACAGTTAAATCTGAACAGACCATAAGATGTGAATTTTTTTTATCCAGCATGCAAATTCACAAAACTCTACTGCTTTTACATTACTGTAAACAGCCTCTTTTCTAAGAAGCAAGCAGCCTCAAAGGTTCCAAAATCCAGGCAGTGTGTCTGGTATAAGGTGAGGACTGCACTGATGCTTGCAGAATAAATACTTTTAAGTGGCTGCTCTGGCTGCTGAGATACTTGATACCAACAAACCTGCTTCCAGTGTTTTATATGATAGTCATTTCTATTCCCATTTGAAGTGTTATAGACTAGTGTGGATAAAATCAGCTGACAATGTATGGGTCTCAAATATGTGAAAATACAACCTAAAGTTCCTCCTCCCTCTAATGAGAAGTAGGCCATTACACCTGAGTTCAGACATTAAACTATTTTACTTGAACACAGAAACACTACCTTTGCATAAAGAGATTAAAATCTAAACAACAGTTTCAGTACCTAATTGAATCATATTCTCTATCTATGTCTACATATCATAGGCTTTGCCACAGGAGTTGTCCTGATGGGAAGGTGATTTTTGGAGAGGACAAGTATCCTGAAAACAAAGCACCAAAAAATTCCCCATGCTTAGTGACAAGGTGACATCTATAGACTATGGTCTCCCCAAGAGGGGGCTATAGACCTTGCCTATTTTTTTCATTGCTATGTCCTTGGTGGCCAGCACAGTATCTGAAAAGTAGAATGTGCTTGGTAAGTATTTGAATCCTGAATTCCTACCTACTTTGAATAGGACCCAGGCATTCTGGATAGGAAATGTGGTTTCCACCCCAGCATTTTAGGAGAACTATTGCTTAATTTCATTGTTAAAATGTTTAGCACTTCAGGCCTCAAAAATGAAAAAGCAAGGAGTGTTTTCAAACCCTACTGGCTAGAACCTTTGGCATACTTGAAAGACAAAAAAGAAGCTCTTGAATAGTTAAAAGCAGTAATGGTGCCAAGCAGACTCCCCTCCGACCCTTGAGGCCTCTGTTTGTCTTACTTGAGACTAGGTAATGTATGGAGAGGAACTTCATTCAAACTTTCAGCCAGATATCACACTGAAATCTTGCTGCAGGCTACTGAGGGTTCACAATGTGCAGAGCTGTTGCAGAATCCATCAACACAGGTTGGGTTCTGGATTGCTTACATCGACCCCTGGATAACCATGGTAGAATCTCCTGGACATTCCACCAAGTCCTCACATGTACTGTCTCACTCACTACTCACTAGAACACCATAGTGAATGAACACAGACACCACTACTCCTATTTTTCAATTTTAATAATTCACTATTTAAGAAGCATAAATAATAGGTATCTTATATCTGCTAATTGATGAAATCAGAATTTAAATTCAGATTCCAAAAGGACTTTATGATTCGGTAAGTTTAGTTAAATTAGTATCTTATGATTTGTCTCTGCTTTTTTCCCGTAAATTTAGATGAGTAATTTTAAGACAAATAGGAGCACACCTGAATATTTATGTGTCTGTTTTTCATACATTTCTACTGCAAGTGTCACATGACCTAGACCGTGAGGAGTTGAAGTTATAATGAGGCTCCCAGGCCTTTTTCACACCAAGTCTCATGCAGGATAGACATACCAGAGTGGGAGAGCCGTGTTTACAAAGTCAAAGAACTTTCCCTTAAGTGATGTTATACTAACGGAGCCAATAAAGAACTTGCTGTTGGAATACCTTGGCAAGTTACTCTTCTAAATCTCATACATGGAGAACTCATGGGCTTTGGAATCACAGATATGAAAAACTCCTGGGGACCTACCAGAAACAAAAACCAAATGGGCTGTAATTCATGCCACTACTGCATCAGAGTCATCAGGCTGTCTAATATGATAGCTAATAGCCATATTTACCTGTTTCAAGTAATTAATGTAAATCAAATTGAAAAATCTAGTTCCTGTGTCATGCTAGTTACATTTAAAGTACTCAATAGCACAGATAGAGCTAATGGCTACTGTATTGGCCAGTGTAGGGCTAGACCATTTCTACAACATTCTGATCATCATGTGAAATACTTCTGGGCAATACCAGTCTAGACAAAAAATGAGAGCAAAGCATTTCTGGGCAACCAGTCTGTTATCTCAAGGAAGAGAGGTCATATGCTTCAATATAAGAGTTAGTTTTAATTTTTTTAATGAGTTATATTACAAGGACTCGATTGGACTGCAAGAAGAAAAGTCTTAAAAATATCACAAGAAAAAAGTAGAGAATGTGTTTGTTTTTATAACTGAAAATTCTAGAAATAAAGTCCAGTTGAGTTCAGGCATTCTAATCTGCCTTTAGAAACGTATCACTCCATCTGTCTACCCTCTTCTATGTTGCGTTACTAGACTGACTTTATACTATACTTCGAGGGCAAAGATGGCCCCTAGTAAACCCAGGCTTATATAGTTCTTAGTGCCTATAATCTTGAATTCAGCCTTCCATGTCAGAGTCAGATCGGCCTAACCTAGAACCACATGGGGGATATTTATTAAATATTGTTATTTATCAAAGACTGTTACTGATGACTACCCCAGTATAATAGAAAAGGCATTATTGTTACATACTTATAAAGAAGGTTCAAATATACCTCCATCCAGTGTAGAGTCTGGTTTTTGAGGTGTATAATGTTGGGAAAACTCTAATCCTAATTTCTGTCTGCCTCAATTCACTCATTTTATCTATCTATCTATCTATATATATATTATATATATAATTTTTGGAACTGGGGATTGAACTCATGACCTCATGCTTGCCAGGCAGGAAAAATGTCACTGAGCTATAATCCCAGCCAATTTTCTCATTTTAAAATAAGGATAATAATACTAACCCATAAGTAAATGTGTAAATGTCAGCTATTGTTATCATTTTTCTTACTCTTAACCATACAAAGCAGTGCAGGATAAATGACTTAACGAGCAGTGAAAACACTTTGTGTTCTAGAATTAGAATGACCAATCACTGCAACCTGGTATGACAAGGGGGATTTCACAGAGGATACAGGATAGGAACTAGACTTTGAAGCATGGACAGACAGAAGTAATTAACAAAGGCTTCTCACCACAGACCCATGCACCTAATGCCTGTATCTAAAGCCTGGTTTCTTACTCCGGAACAGGAAGCAGGGCGTGGGGATCTGAGGGCTGCATGTAAGAGTTTTTCTTTACCCGTCATCTATAGAAAAAGTTGAGAGACAGCTAGATTTTTTTAACATTAACAGAAAAAGCACAACGAAACAGAATCAGAGAAGCCAGGCATGTCGCATCTGCTATCCCTGTGCCCCTGAGCTCCCCACACTGCTGGTGGCTGACGGTGCTGAGCTCCTCCCGGAGGGGCGCCGAGCAGACTGTGTGGGGCTCGGCGCATCTTCACATGCCTCTGTCTGTCCAGTGGGGGCGGAGGCCTCCTAACAGCTGCTGTGCTGCTTTGTAAACAAGTGGGGGACACACTTCTCTAACCTGGAATCCTGCAGCTGAAAAATATGTTTACCTCTCCAAGGATTTGGTTGGAAATGCTTCAAAGATTTCTGCTTTTCCCAGAAAGCTGGGGCTCAGTAGGAAGCGATGGGCTTCCTCGCTGAGAACACAGCTCTCCTTGGGCGAGGAGAACAATCTTCTGCAGCCCGACAGTAAATATCCTGACTTGAGTAAGAACTCGGGAGCAGAATGCCTCAGAGGTGGATGAAATGCAGTTTAGCTCACATGGAAAGCAAATGTGAAGAACACACTGACATCAAAGGTGGAGCCAGAATTGCACGTGAGATAGGCACATTTCCAGGGCATGTTGTGATGTTTGGATCACTTCCAGAGACCAGTGCCAAGGTTGGCCTCCGGGCAGCTGCAGCTTAGGGGAAGGGGGGCTTTAGCATCCTCCCCAACCCCTCCTCCACAGTGTGTGTGTGTGTGTGTGTGTGTGTGTGTGTGTGTGTGTGTGTGTATACACGTGCACCAGCCCAAAACACTAATTAGCATGTGCTTTTTATGTATGAGAACTTAAAAGCCATCAGGGCAGCTGTTGTCTCACAGCCAAGGAACTAAGTCATAGCTTTGTTATTTGGCCATATGACCAGGTCATTTCACCCTGGGGATTTGGTTTCTTCATTTGTAAATGAAAATGATAATATCTGAACCAAATAACTCAGAGTTTTGATCAAAATCCAAATTAAAATGAGATGACAGAGAGGAAAGTCATCTGCCAACTCTAAAGCCCTGCTTCCCAAGATGTGGCACCCAGGCTGGTAGCTCTGACTTCAACAAGAAACTTGTCAGGAGGCAAAGCTCTGGTCCCTCTTCAGACCAACTGAATCTGAGCCTGCATTTGAACCCACCTCCAAGGTATTTAATTTAATACATGTTCAAGTTTCACAACCACTGCTCTGAAGCACTCTGAAAATGGATTTAGGAACCAGTGGCAAAGCTGAATAAAACCTGAACCACTCTGGGTTATGAGAAGTTTAACCACATCGCTGCCTTCCTGAGTCAGCACTGCTTCCTGAGTCAGCACAGTTCTCAGAGAGCGGCGGTCCTGCCTTCATTCCTCCTCTGAGGCATCGATGGGTACCACGGTGTGAAGACAGCGCGCCTCAGGAAAGCGTGACAGGTAGCAACCTCGCACAACAGCCATGGCAGTGTGCCTTACATGTTAATAACCAAGTAATTACCAAATTAATTTATAAATAAATACAATTTTAAAGCCTTACTCTGATGGGCCCAAGGGATGATCCCGCCTTCTGCTGCTTCCTCAGTCACATTCCCCACTCCCTACCACCAGTCTCACCACACCAGCCTCCCTCCCTGTCCCCAAACACGTGAGGCAGCTATGAAGGAGACAGGCATTCCCCTCTCTTATTCCTGGAATGTTCTTCCCTTCAATGGCCTCAGACCTCAGTCTCTCCTGTCCTCAAAATCTTTTGCCAAATGTTACTTTGCCAGTGACATTTGCTGTCTGTGTAAAATGCAAAACCCTTTTAACCAAGATTTCTTTTTCTCCACAGCTTTTATCACTTTCTAGCACATTATTCATTTATTTATTACGTTTTATTATCTTAGTCTTTCCTACTGCAAAACAGAATGCAAGTTAGGAAAGCGGGAATGTCTGCTTTGTTCATTGCCACAGACACAGGTTCGGAAACAGTCCTGACTGTTATGGTTTAGATCTAAAATACCCCCCAAATTCCCATCTGTGTGGAAGGCGATTGGATCTTGGTGGTGTTATACCCATCAGTGGCCTCATCCAGTAGCTGAATATGCTGTTAGCAGATGGAGCCTGGTCATAGATGTATCACTAGGAAGATGACCTGGAAGGCTGTACACTTGTGCCCACGTCCTCCCTTCTCTCTCTGCTTCCTGGATGCCTTGGGTTGGTGATCTTTTTCTCTGCCATGCCCCTCAGCCATTCTGTTTGGAGCCAGCTGACCATGGACTGAAAACATGAACCAAAACAAACTTCTCCTCTTTTAAATTACAGGTATCAGGTATTTTGTCATAGTAACTGGAAAGTGTTGAAGACCTTGGCACACAAGAGCTTGATATCTATTGAATGAAAGGAGGAGAATGGCTTTGAATGTGAACTCTGGAATCAGACAAACTTGGGCTTAAATTTCAACTCTGTCACCCTTAGCTGCCTGACTTGGCAAATAATACATGTTAACAGTTCTGGTATGATGACTGACATGCAGGAAATGGCTTTGTATGCTGCACAAGGCCAAGACCTCCATTTGATTTGTTCATTACCACATATTCAGCAACCAGCACCATTCCTGGCATATTGCTAGCAATCAACACATATTGGTGAAATAAATGAATGCAGTAATGAAGATGACTAGCAACTCCATCTATGAATGAATAGACAAAAATATTAGTGCTCTTTGAAGTAGGGAGAGCACTGCTAGTTCAAGGCCAGCCTGGGCTACATAATAAGTTTAAGACCAGCTTGCACTACATAGTGAGAACGTGTCTGAAAAAAAATTAGTGCTATTTTTAAGACATTCTATAAATTCATTTTAAATGATATATACAGTGTAATTTGAACTCATAAGGTAATAATTTTTAAATCCAAGAAATTATTTTTTGCCATCATGTTATTAATTGTTCATACATCAATTCACTTACAGGATCTACTAGAGAAAATATTCTGAGGTTCTACTGCTAATTTCATACAATGGATTTATGAGTCTAATAATAAAATTAATATTAAAAGAGATAGATGTGTGTTCTATGACCCAAATACTATGATCACAGTATCATTGACCATAAAACCTTAGCCAAGTTACTTAATAAAGGTGTCCTTAAATACTCATCTCATTCAATAACCAAATTATTTAATAAATGTGTCCTTAAATATTTATCTCATTCAATTTTATAAATAGTGATTGCGTCAGATTTTAAAAGTTTATACTTCCTATTTTATTGCAGTTGTCAATGGATGAGAACAGGCTAAATGATCTCAAATAAACAGTATATCTAAAAGAATATACGAAGTTCCAGTTATTTTAAATATCCACTGAGACAGATAGATAAATAAACTATCATTAAAATTATTAATAGGAAATAGATCAAAAATTATTTTTTCTTGGTTTTCTACCTTTTTAATTCCTCTTTAAATTCTCTGAATTTCTACAACAATGAGTTAGACAATAAGGGAATTACAAAATTTTCTCATATAAGATTGGGAATATGGTGTGACAAACAGAATAAAAGACAACTGACTCAAAGTCTGGAGAAGGTCTCACTAAGGTGAGAAGGAAGTAGGAGTCCACTTGGAAGTAAGCTTTCATGAACAGGCAGATGTAGCCATAGGACTGGGAATGGCAGTGAGGATAAATGAATAGGCACATTCCCATGCCTATTCTGATATCTGAAAAGCAGAGATAATAATCCCTGGTCCTAGCAACCAATGAGGAATACTGTGAGGATAAATTAGGTGCAGTTTTCCTTTGGAGGAAAAGCACTATATAATTTATGATATTGTTATTATAATCATTAGTCATCTTTGCCTAGATTTATGGAGTGACTCATCCTAAATTAAGCCTCTGGAACAATGAGAAGAGGAAAATTTATGAGACCTACAGTGATTTTCTAGTCTCATAAAAGATTGTAGTACTTGATACTTGAGATGTTGAAATATCTCTACCTCTTAACAGGAGGCTACAGGGACCATCCTTTGATTCATTATTTGATAAGTCTTACGGGTCCCCAGCCTCTTGCTTCTCTGGGGCTAATAATTCAGCCAGCATTTTAACAGTTACCCTGGCTGTCAATAAATTATTTTAACTTACCTTTAAAGTATCTTCTATTTCTCTTCTCTTTCTAAGAGAATAATGATTTTTACCTTTTCATTTTCATATATATATATATATATATATTCACTTAACTTATATATACTTATATAACATATATATATATTCATATATATATATATATATATATATATATATATATTCACTTAACATTTTTTGAGCACCTACAATGTGCAAAGCAGTGAGCTGAGTATAGAGATTTTAGGGGAATAAGATCATGCTTGTCCCTCAAGGAGCCTGTAATCTAATTGGGGAACATAACCAAAAGCCAGATCTGGGGATATATTAAGG
>PVJX010007259.1:0-71468 GCA_004027295.1 Dolichotis patagonum | reverse complement strand
AGAGAAGAGGAGTGGAAGAAGCTGTTACTGATTCTGAAAAGGTGATTAGTCACTTTCCTTCTTTCCTGGTCCCTTTTCCTGAATGTTCTATGCATCCCAGGAATCCAGTGCAGCCCATGTGAACCAAGGCTGGGGTAGCCATAGCAACAGGCATGGCAGTGGAGGCGTTGGGGAGCACCTGGTGTGTTTTGTGAGGTCACGGCTGTGAGGCTGTGAGCTGTAAGGGGGTTGGAGGAGTGAGGCGAGCCAGGCCACCTAGGACAGTGTGTCCTCCTTTCCTTGTCTCGGTCTTGGCTACAACTTGGTACTTTGTGTGTCCTGCAGCCACAACAGCACCACCCGCTTTCGACAACTACTGTGTCCGGACCCACTCTGTGAGGTGTGTAACACCACGACCACCGAGGTCAGTTGTCTGCTCTCTCAAGTGTCCCTGGAAGATGCCAAGTCTTCTTTGTCACCCGTCCAGTCTGTGACAGTGTCATCCTTTACTCAGACCCCTGTCCTCTCAGCAGTTCCTGCAGGACACGTGATTCCAGTCTCTCAGCCTGAGTCTTCTCTGCTTGCTCCCTCCATCCTCTCCCCTGAGCAGGTCGCCTTTTTAGTGAACTCATTGTCACCCTCAGCACTGGCTGGCTATGTGCCATGGGAGCCTAATCCTCCCTTAGAGTCCAAGTTCCCTGTGAACCATTTCCCACTGGAGACAATTTTCTCTCCCCTTCTGCCGTCACATCACATGCAGAAAGCAGAACCCGTTCTCCAACCGGAAGCCGCTCTGTCCCTTTTAGATGGCTTTGGTGACATTTCCACTACTAACTTAAATTCTGCTGATGCCTCCTTTGGGGAACACCATCCATCCTACCAGAGAAAACCCAGACACCTCATGTTTCTCAGCCCTGACACCCACACCCTCCTGAAGAGAGAACAGAAAAAGACAGATGATTTTATCGTTTCCCTAACAAGAAAGATTTTGTCTTCCTGGACCAGAGTTTAATCAAAAAATCAGAACCAATAATCACACACACACGCACATGTGCATGTATTTTTTACAAGGATTAGGCCACACACAGTGAGTGAGAAGCTTTGGGGAGGCTGCTGTCTCTACATTTGCTCCTGGAGTTTGAAGTCCACAGAGTGTGTATCTATGAAGGGAAGACATATGTAAAATTGAAGACAGAATTTCAGGCTGTAACACACAAGTGTGAACAAGAGCCCAGGAGAATAACTGCAACCCGTGTCAGTTCTTTCGGGCTCTGAACTTGGTCCTAAGAGTGCTCTACGAAGCCCCAGACTCTTGGTTTTGGGGCTAAACACACATCTGGAGCAAGTGTTGTGGAGCTTGAAATAAAGAGATGGACTTTTTGCTGTTGTTTGTTGAATTCATTCAAGCCCTGTGATTCCTCCTCTCCCTTCTGTCCCACATCCAAGCAGGCTGATAGGAAAGCTTGGAAGCTGGGGATGGTGGCTAACACTTGTAACCCTAGCACTGTGGGAAAGCTGAGGCAGGAGGATCACAACTTCAAGCCCAACCTGGGTGTCAATTGCTGTCCTCCTTGCTGGGGTGAAATACCAGATACCTGAAGAAGGCGGAGAGCTTCATTTTGGCTCAGGTTCAGTCCATGGTTATTTGGTTCCAGGGCAGAACAGTGTGATAGAGGGGCACGGTGCAGGAAACCTGCACCTCCTGGCACAGGGCAAACAGAAAAGGGAAGAACAGGGAGGGAGGTAGACCCACCCAAACTGTGTCCCTAGTGCCCAGCCTCCTCCCAGTACAGCCGGCTTTAAGCTCATCAGTGGACTAAGCCCCTGAGGAGGACAGCACCTATGACCCGATCAGCCCCTGAAAGTCTTGACTGTGACTGCACAAGGCTTTGGGGATATCTAGAGAGGAGCAATCCCACCAGGCAGCTTAGTAATTTAGTGAGACCCTGTTTCAAATAAAAAACAAAAAGGGGGCTGGAATTATAGCTGAGCGCAAAGACCTGGGCTTCAATGTCCAGTAGAAGAAAATAAAACAGCAAACAAAAAAAAAAGAAGAGAGAAAAAGAAAAGCAAACAAGCAAGCCAGCCTGGGTGCTCCCTCCTCTGATTCTAGCAGGAAGCAGGAAGCACAGATGCCTCAGCCCATGTGGGTGCTGTCACCCTAACCCCCACCTTTGAACCATGCTAGCCAGTCTCTGTCCCAAAATTCCTGGGAGCCTGCCTTGCTCTCACTAGAAAGCCTTGTGAGTAATTTCACACTCTTTTCTTTTGGTGCATGTATATTGCCAGCAGTCCTAATATCTGAATAAAATGGTAGGCTGGTGTGGTTCCCATCTCTGTGGTGTGACCATTATAAGTTTGAAGGATCCAGGAAACAATCCCAACCACTGTTTTGTGCCAACAAAATGAGTAACAGGTCAACAACAATGTATGTGAGTGACTGAATGATGGAGGGTTCTCTCCTTTACTCCCAATCTCAAAAGAATCTCCCTCACGACCCCACCCTCACTTGAGATCTATAAGAAGGAGAATTGGGGAAATGTAATTCAGCCAAGTCAAATTCATTGTAGTCAGGCCATTGCACCTCACGTTTGATCGTGTCCTTGACATCCACCATCGTATCATAAGGATGTAACTCAATTCGTGATTTGCAGTGTTCGACATCTATTTTTCTCTCCTTAAGTGAGATATCACTAAAGCACTGAGCACATCGCTTTGCACAAGGTCTACGTAAGTTAGCTACTATTCTATTACTATAGGACATGAGGATTTCATTATCGTTTTGCAGGACTCTTCTTTCAGTCACTAAAGATTATCTCGATTTTTTTTTTTGTCTTGACATCTTTTGAGAGTTTAGAGGGTTGGGATAGGATTTGTACCCATGACAGATCTAATTTACTGGTATTGTATGGTGTTACCACTGGGAAAAAGAGGTTCTGAAATCCTAACAAGTGTGGACTTCTGGTTCAAGAAGCCCAAGGGGCCGAGTGTCTACCTCCCATTTTAATCATGTTTTCATTGAATGTGTAGATATGAGTTTCTCTCCCTCAATCCTTTGAAATTCATCCTGTAATACTTTGCTCATCACTCCTTAACCCTGTTCTTGGTTCTCCTTTTTGCGCTCTCTCTGGTTTTCTGGTGACAATGTAGTGCATTGAGTTTGTTTTAAAGGATACAGCTCTAGTCATTTTCTCAAGTACATTTCAAGAGTAAAATGAAAACTCTGGAAAAGGAAAATAACGTGTGAAAAATATAGTGAAACATTGGAAAGAAAACAATATTTTTATTTTATTGTTTTACAATAAGGGGTGTGATAATGTGCAGAACTCTTTGTGATTCTGGCTGGATCCAAGGAAAACAGACTCTGAGATGGAGATTAGGTTAGGTGGTATTGTTGTTTGAGTCTGGTGTTTCTCAAAAGCCTCCTGCAGTCATGGGGGGGGGGGTTTCAGAGTCTGTGATTAACTCACGTTCCAGCGCTGGGATTATGGATGTGAGTGTCGCACCTGCCCTAGGATGGGTGTGGCCTACATACAATATAAGGGGCAGAGAGTCTTCTCTGCACGCTTCTCCCTTTTTGCTCTTGTTGCTTTTGCTATTTTCTACCACCATGAGCTGTTGCTTCTCTGCCACACCACTGCCTTGGAGCCAGCCAATTATGGGTGGAAACCTCCACATGTTGTGAGCTACATGAAACTTTCCTTCTTTCATTTTGGGTGTTGGGTATTTTGTCTCAGCAATGAGAGAAAAGTAACCAACACAGAAGGTATTTATGAGGGTGTGTTCTTGGGGTCGCCTTGTGGATAGAAACAGAGAGAGAGAGAGAGAGAGAGAGAGAGAGAGAAAGAGAGAGAGGGAGACAAAGAGAGAGAGAGACAAAGAGAGAGAGAGAGAGAACAGACTGGACAGAGGGAGAAGTTGAGCTGTGATATAGGCAGGTGCTGCCACTCCACAAAGGCATCTGAACCTGGCATGACAACTCACAAATGTCCCTGTGGGGTGAGAAGGTTGGTCCTTTACAGGATTCTGTTAGTCACTGGACATGGGCCATTCTAGGGCCAGGACTGGGGTTGGCCTTGGCTATTGATTCTCTTCAGCTATGGCCATCTTTGGAGGGGGCTGACTGCTGAGAACTCTTTGCCAACTCTGCTCTCAGTAACTGAGGGACTAAGATCTTTGCTCCTGTTAAAGAATCTTGTGGTCCAACCTAAGAGCCTGTGTATTTGGAAAAGAGGGCTGATGGAAGGACCATTGTCCAGCATTGCTTTTTGCAACTGTGTTACAAAATATTCTCTATGAATCAATACCTAGTACCTACCCTGTTAAAGGTTAAGGAATAAAACCATAAAAAATGTGCTTTTAATACTTTTTCATGAGTCTGATGGTCAACTTTACATTTCTCCTACAATATGTTTGCCTCATAATTCTTTACATCATAGTCTTAAAGCCAGGTCAGCGAGTTTCCTAGAAAATTATTGAATGTGACCATGACTTCTCTAGACTCTGCTCAGGGAAGGTCACCTCCTTCTGCTTGCTTTCAGTCACACTTCTCAAAATGGTCTAAAATAGTGGAGATAAAAATAACTATGATAGCTTTCTTCTGCTCCCCCCAGCCCAAACTTCTCCTGCTCTTTTCTGTATGCTGTGAAAAGCTATTTACAAAGGACTGCACTTCCTTTTGGCTGGTCACTGAGCTCAGCCAATGGGAAGCAAAAAGACAGAAACGAGCATGTGGAAGGCAAAAACAGCTGGGGAGTTTCTTCCTTCCCGTCCCCACATATCAGTGCCACATCTTTGGCTGTAGCTGGTCCTTCTGTGATTACCTGGTGGTGTCCACTCTAGGTTCCCACTTTCACTGGGCTGACCTATGATGAGAAGCATTGGGTGGACTCTTATAGTATGTGGTCAAAGGGGAAAAGTTTTTCCTAAATTCTTTTAAACTACCAATGGCTTTGTTTGCACATAGTTTTCTGGCAATCTGTCGCTACAAACCCAGTTAATTAGATGTAGATGTCAGGCAGGATCAAACTAACAACTGTGCATTTTTACATTATACTACATGCTCATCTTTCCTAATTGCTGTCTGTTGTTCAAAGGTAATAGCAATAAACCCAGATGCAGCGTGGAAGGATGGCTGTGAATCCTGAGGCAACAGTTTATCATCATTAGCAAAGGTGATAAGGCAGATATCAAGGAAACTTGGAAGGTCTCCTGCAAAATTAGCAAGGATATCTGCCAAGCACAGGCACTTTGACTTCTTCACATCTTTCAGCTGCCTGTGGCCAATTCTCTCCTGGTCTGTGAGAGGATTACACCTTTTCTCTTCTCAGCTTTCTTCACCACCGTCTTTATCATCACAGCAGCTGCTATTATTAGCAACAGGATGGGTTCCTAAGTAATAACATGATGGTCGTGACTCTGTTCTCCCTTCCTGACCTGTAACAGTGCTATATCTCTAAAGCTCCAAATCCTTTTAAGCTGGAAAGGATTAGAACTTTGAAGATTTGGATCTGCCCAGGACTATCTGTGAGTTCGTCAGTGGAAAAGGGGACAAGGGCTGGCCTGACAGATGGGCACAGTTAGAGTGACCACTGGGGCTGAGCACATGGCCCCAGTGACACCCAGCAGGCTCTGTCCATAGCGTAAGTCTGTCTCAGGGCGTACCTGCTGTGGGCTGCCTCCCCAGCTTGTCCTGGGTGGCTGTGTTTAAATACCTAAAGTAGGAAGATACTCAGTAGCCCAAGGGCAAAGTTATAGATGGAAAGAGCCTCTAAGACCTGGACCTTTTCCAATATTTCTGCCACAAATTACTAGGATTTTTCTAGCACTCCATGGAGGAGGTAAGTGGAAGCCAGATATTGACAGAAATTGAATTTCTCCCCAACCAGGTGGTTGGAGACAGAAAGCAGATATAATTTGATTTAGAAAAATAAAAGCAGGTGTGCTGGATATTCTACATGTACCCCTATCAATTTGCTTTCTGCTCTCTTAGGCTCGCTCTGCGCCTGGCTTGGCCTCCCTCTACTGGCTGCCCCTGCCCTCTGGCTGTAACTGGATTTGCCATCTTGTCATGTGTAGGATGAATGAAATGAGGTCCTCAGGACACCCATGAGCGCCATATGCACTGTATTCTCCAGTAGGTGACAAGCTAGAGGAGTAAGGCTGGGGTTGGCACTGTCCTCTTCCTCCATGTTTGGCCTCAAGGGTCAACTGCAGTCCTCCATGGAAGCAATGCTCTTAATCAGCAGACCTCTCCACACAGTTTTTCACCCAGGTATCCCTAGCTGTGACTCTGTAACTCCTTTAGGGGTGTGTGTGTGTGTGTGTGTGTGTGTGTGTTGGGGGCGGGGAGGAGGTGGCAGGTGGATGAGCAAGTAGGCTGGCGATAATAGCTGATTTTCTGCTCGTCCTGGATCTAGGGTACTCTAGTACCCCTTGTTTTCAGTCTGGAAGATTCCACTATTTCTTGTCACTATCCGAGAGTGTTACACTCTTTCTTTCACAGCACGCTGTCCTTTCTGCACTTTAATATATAATTCCTTTAAAAACCTTCCTTTTACCTGTCTGAATGCACCTTCTTTTTCTTGCTGAGACCCAAGATGACACAAGTACCATGTTTTAATCCCTAGAGCTAGGACCTAAAGACTGACTCTTTGACACTTAACAGAGGAAGCTATTTCCTTATATCTGCCTTCCTATTAGTTGTCTGATTCCCTGATGGGCAGGCTGCTTTTCTGTTGTGATGGTCTGCAGACCTATGTGCATAGCATATAATCAATATGTGCTTGATTAATGCTTGGTGACAGAATTACTGTTTCAACAAAATTTCAACAATTTTCCCAAGTTAGGAAAACTTCAAGGATTGTTGAATCCTTTTCTGTTAGAATGGAAATCTTGCATCAGAGAAATGGACTGAGAAAAGAGAAGTGAATTTTTCTTCTGTTTTTGTCTCTATATCCTGAATTTCCCTAAATCCTTTAATTTCTCCTGTGTCATTTCTGAATTCTAAGCACTCCTATCTGGTGGATATGGCAAAAAGCTTTCATTAAGCAAACTTCATAAGGATTTAAAAAAGGGAATAAGTAGAGCACATGCTCATTTTTCCTTAATTGCTTTCTCTTCCATCTGTTGGTCTGGGATAATATTGATAAAAGGAATTAAAGATACCATATCATCTCCTGAAGCAAATGAAAACAGTCATTCTCAAATTACAGAGTATGACATTTTTATGTTTCGCAATGTGAAGAGGAAAGAATATTTAATGTATTTTAATGTGGTTAATTTGAAGCTAGATTAGACCATCTAGTTAACTCATAGGTTCTTGACTTCTAAGATCAAACACTATGTGTAGCATCTCATTTTTACGGTGGCATTGCTACTGCTGATAGTGTCTTGTATCTAATCAAGTAGGAAGGTGACCTTGAATACCAAATAAAATCTACAAACTAAAGCACTGACGTGATTTTGAGAATACAGCCACTCTTAGATAAGAGGCAATTTCATGTTGCTTAAAATGACCATATCTCTGGTGCTTGAATATTTTGGTTTCTTTTTCCTATATGGATAATGTGTGTTATTTGAAGCCTTGTTAATTTCTCAGAGTTAAGAGGAGACAGAATGATTAAAAGTTCAAAATAAATAAAAATAAACCTAGTCATCAGTACTGTGTCTGAGATTATTTCTATGGTGACTGGGGAAATAGACATAAGCTATGATTTATCTCAAAATAAGACAGAACCGTGTCTTCAGTCAGTTTTGGAGCTGATCTCTGAGGAAAGGTCTAGTTTGTTTAGGGAGGGAATTCTTTGAATCACTAAACGAGGCTTGGAGAGATTAATGAGGAATAACTAGCAATTACAATTTTACACTGTAGTTCAGAGTTTATGATCATGAATGAAATTGAGCCAATAATTTATTTCAATAGCTTATCATTTTGGGACTGATGAAGGCTTTGGTGTGTGAAGATTGTCATAGTAAAATGTGAATTTCAACTTTCATTTTATGTTACCATGAGATCTCTTAAAAATACTTTACATTGCCAAGGAGAAGTTTGACCTTAAATTTTTTTTAAAAAAAATTAAAAAATTTTTTTTTTAAATTTTAAAGGGGGTAAAATTAAACACGACAAAATAGAACAAAATGGGGCATAAGGAAGCATAGATTTCAAAGCTAGACAGCCAGAGATTTTCACTGTCTATCATATTATCTCTTGTTTTCTTCCAAATAGTTGTCCCTATCTTCACATATGGAGAATTCATACAAAACAATACAGTCTACCTCTTAAGATATGTCCAGATCACTGGCTCCCACTTGCTAACTGGGGGCTGGGGGAGGATGAGATGTTTGGTTTTCAACTCGAGTTCTGGCAGGCTCACAGCTGCTCACCAGGGAGGGGAGTGGTTGCTTTTGGGTAATTTTCATCTTCTCCATTTCTTACCCTCCTCACCCCAGTGCTGTTAATTTACCTTGGCATTATCTCTTTCTTCTGACTAAAATTGTAAAATCTATTATTTAACGATGTCTAGACTAATCATGGAAATGAATGTATAGTTTACCTTAGTTCACCTTATTTGTCCTCTTATTATCCTAGAAAGATTGTGGTCCACTTTTGTTTTATGTATCTGCTATTATTTGAATGTTTCTTCCAGAAGTTCATATTTGGAAACTTAATCTCTAATTTCTAGACTGTGTTAGTCACTTTCTTCATTGCTGGAACAAAATATCTGAAATCTTCCTCATAGGAAAAGAGGCTTACTTTGGCTCACCCTTTATGAATTTTAGTTCTTCCATGGTTGGCCACTTTTGGCTGAAGTGGCATGGTGCAAGGGTCTGGTGGACAAAAGCTGCTCAATTCACGGCAGGAAGGAAGCAAAGGCTTAAGGGGGAGGAGCTTGGAAGGGAGGGAGATCCTTCCGGGTCAACCACAGAGTGAACGGCCTCTTCTGCACACCTCCAAACAGCAAGTCAGCTAACAGCACCCACAATCCAGTCATCTTCCAAACTTGTGAGGCTTGGGGGGCATTTTAGATCTAACCCATAACATATGTTAATGCTATCTGGGAAACAAGGCCTTTGAGGATTGGTTGAAGTCATGGGGGGGGGGCTCTATGGTGGGATTAATAGTTTCATAAGAAGAGCAAAAGAGAACCAAAGGAGTAGTAGCTGCTGTGTCTTGCCATGTGATACCCTCTGCTATGTTCCAGTATGTTCTCTGCTATCTAGTAAGGAAGATCCTTACTTTATACTAGTACCACATGCTCGGGCTTTTCAGCCTCTACAACTGTAAGCAAAATAAACTTTTTTTTATAAACTACCCATTCCATGATGTTCAGTTATTAGTGATAGAAAATGAATGAAGGTGTTCTCTTTTGATGGTATTTTGATTGTTGCTTATTATTGTTATTGGTGACTTACAGAATGCACTGAAATATGTCTTTATTTGGCTTATCTCTACTTCTTTATAGTTACAGGAACAGAGCTGTTTTATTTAGCATCCTCTTGAATTTCAAACCCAATCATCAAAGAGGTCCACCTTTCATAGGTAGGAAAAGTAGGGCATTTTAGCTGAGTTTATAGTCCACTCACACTAGAGCATGAAAAATCAAAGGATTTAGTGTGAAAGGCCTTTTCAACTGAGTAGTAGGAATCAAAATGTGAGCTTCAGTGTTTGTGTTTTAAATATTCCTGATGGTGTCTGTTATACGGCTTTAAGTGTAAGGAAGCGGTTTTGTAAAGCTGGACCAGATGAGTTCACACAGGAAGGCAGTTTCTGTAAGAAGCGTATGTATTACATTTTGTCCAGAAGGTCTTCTTTCTTATGAAAACTACAGAATTAAAGTCAACAGCTCCTAATGGCAAGAGAGACTAGATTGTCAGTGCCATTTTACATGACAATAGATCACTGTTATCTCTGTGTCCCAGGGTCACATCAAATAGGTAAAGTGGTGGCCAGGGTTTTGCCATATTGAATGATCCCTGTGTAGGTCAGCACGGCTGCCATGCAAGATGCCCAACATGAATACACAAATCCAGCTGAGAAAAGAACCAGCATCCATGGTTCCATAATTAACACTGCCTGCAGAAACATGATGCTTAAGTTCTACCCACAAGGAACAATGATCAAAGAGAAAGGCCAGACTTAAAACACTGAAGGGAATTGACTGACACAAAAGAAGTATACAAAAGTTAAAGGGGAATGAAAGAAACAGCCTTGCTGAGATCAATGGATTTCAGAGACTGGTCGATAAAATGGCTTACAGTGTCCTGGATTACAAAGTGAAAAAATGGTCTTCACTTGGCAAAAGCACAAAAAGACAGATAATAGAAAAAAGTGATGGAAACAAGTTTGAGGGTAGAAATCATGCTCGTCCAAACTAGAGTCAGGAAAGCCAGAGGAAGACAGATAAGCAGCAAAAACCTGGTCTTAGATATAATTCTCCCCCTAACAGACAAAGATCAAAACAGTGATCTGAGGATAGAAGTTCACAGGTAGGGCCAGATTAAAGAGAAAATTCCAGAAAGAGGATGGTGGTGTGGACACCTCGCAGAGAGACACTTGGCAGGCAGCCCATGGTCTGTAACTGGCCCCACAGCCGTCTTCTATTTGTCCAACTCTGTGTGATGGAACATGTATTAATGAGCTTACTTCTCAGGGTGAAGATTTCCAGCCTCTGAAAAATGGGAGGATCTAGCAAATCTGTGTGCTGGTTGCTGCATAGCAATAGTTCCGGGGAGCCCAGTGGCCCCGCCCTTTTTAGGGACAGGTACCCCTGCCCAGTGAGTCACCAGAGATGCCTTGTGCCAGGCCTGCTACATCACTGTAGCTGCTTGGTCACTTAGGGTTTGAGTTGGTCGAGGGGGTTTGTGATTCAGGGGGAGCATGACAAAGATGATATCTGACTGCGCTAAAGGGATCTGTGTGTGCTGGCTCACTTTTATGCACCTCACCTCTAGTTGCCAATTACCTGTTATGCACCAAGCTACTGGAGATGGTAGACCTGGGCTTTGCTTTCAAAAGCCTGGGCTCCAGTAGGGGGTGGACGCATAAACACACACATCACTGCTCGCAGACTGAAATGTGATGCGCTCAGACAGGTAATGGCTGGGGCGGGGGGATGGCAGGCACTAAGATCATGGCAAACAGGATGCTGGAGTAGGTGGGTGGTGAGTGCCCTGTCTTCCCAGTGCTCCCACAGTGGCTGCTGCCAGCAGGACCTCTGTCACTGTGCATTACACTGCTGTGTGGAGTGGGCATCGCTGCACACTTCTCGTAGGACTGGCTGTGTGTGGGGTCCAGCTCTTACCATGTTACCTCACCTCAGACAGTGATGCCACCCTAGCAGAAAAGGAAGAGGTTCACTAAGAGCTTGAATTGTGACCCCCGCAGGAGGGCATTGTGATGCTGGGGTTTCTGATTGTATGCTGGAGGGTGTGAGGCAGACGGTCTCTCTTGTGTGCTCCCCACTACCTGCCAGGACCCATGTTTTTAGGTCCATTTTTTGAGTCTCCTCTTATGCTAAAAATTATTAAATTTATTTGTAATAGATTCTTGACTATGGACATTTTTAATGAAAGTTGTTTCAAAAGCATCATCTGCATGCAGTGTGCCATTTAAAAACAAATTTGCCATTTGGTTGGTGTAGTGGTTGACTGATTGTGTCAACTTGAGACATTTAGAAGCTTAACTAAATGGGTTTAGCAACCAGCCTAGGGGGCTCATCACCTGGAGGTGTAAAGGGGAAAGAGGAAGGATGAATGCATTCCATTCTTGGGGGAAGCTCCAGTCTTTGCCTTTGGTTGGACCTCGTCTCCTGGCTTCCAGTGTAGACTATTCAGCTTTCTGGCATAGACTCTTTAGCCTTTCATCGTAGAGCCTTCGGCCTTGTCACAGATCCATCAGCCTGCTGGTGTGGACTTGTACAAGACACTAGGGTGAACTCCAGACCTTGCATTGAATCCTTCGGCCTCCAGTGTGCAGACACCTTCTGCACCCTTCCTCATCCGACTCTGTGGCTGACCATCGTAAGCCAATGTATTTTCTTATACATTTGTATATTGTGTGTTATATCTGCTTTCTCTAGTAAAACCTTGACTAATGCAGTTGGAGTACTGATTACATCAACACTTGGATTTTCTGGAGTTTTTTGTTTTGTTTTTTGGTGGCGGGGATTGAACTCATGACCTCATGCTTTCGAGGCAGGCACTTGTGCCACTGAGCTAAATCCCCAGCCCAACACTTGTGCTCTTCATGAGGTGAAGTTTTGTTCATGTGCTCATTGATAATTTGCATTCTGAGCCTTAGTCATGTTCTTGCCCTATTTTTTCATGGGAGGTTTTCTAAAACAAATTATGTAAAAAATATTTTTATCTTGTTTATTTTAGCCATTTTGAATGTTTTCTGTTTTATATATTTGTCTACTAACTTCATCTACAGTGTTTCTTACTATGTTGGAATCTATATTTTCATTTAATCAATTCTATTAAAATTTTCCAGGCCACGTGTGGTGGTGCACACCTGTAATCCCAGTGTTTGAGAGGCTGAGGCAGGAGGATCATTGCAAGTTCGAGACCAGCCTGGGCTACAAAGTGAGCTCAAGGCCAGCCTGAACTGCATAACGAGACCCTGTCTCAAAAAACAAAACAAAACAAAAAAATAAAATAAATAAAATTTTCCTTATGCTCTTTGCTTTCATACATACAGTCTTTCTCCAACAATATCTAGTAAACATGACCTCTGGATATATTTTTATTTTTTTACATTTTACTCACTTGGATTTCATTCTGATCTTTGTGTAAGACAACAATCTAACTGGTCACATTTTCCAGAAAACAATATGGCGTCTTAGTCCCAGTCCTCACTCCTTCTCTGCCTTCAAGTGAAGGGAAATCATTGAAAAAGAAGATGTGAGCGGAGACCACCTGACCCAGCGTCTTCTTGCTAGAGATGGGTGTCACCTTGCTTTCTTCACAAAGGGAGATGCTTCAAACACTGCTGAGTTTCCTCAGAGGCATCCTTTCCAGGCTGCCTGGCGACCTTGTGGCTTCCAGGCCCTAAATAATTGTACTTATCTCCTTCGTGATGTCGAATATTGTTTTTCCAGGCGGAGAATATGACTTTTCCTTTTGTTTTAATTGCCCTGGTCACTCATGATACTCTTTTCAAAGGCAGTGGATGAAATTGACTTCCTGCCTCCCCTCTGCCCTGGAATGGAAGCCACGCTTTCAAGATAAATTGCACAGAAAAAACGGCAGCAGGAGTAGCCAGTTCCAAAATGGAAGTGGCTTTGGGCTCTGCCTCGGTGGCTTCGCTCCAGGTCTCTTCCGGCCTCTCGGAAAGAAGTGATAATGAGAGTTTAATTTCTGGTCTTGTGCCCTCAGCTCTTTATTTTCCCTGGAATGTTTTAAATCCTACTGGGCCTCAATTTCAGCCACTCGTCACAGTACTGTCGCGAGAGTGCTTCCCTGGGGTGGAAATAATCAGAGGGTAAAATTCCCAAGGTTTGCCCTATTTTCTAGCTGTGACCTGGTGTATTTTCATTATTTTTAAAAGACTGGGGATGCTGAAAAAGGCTCAGCGGGGAGCGAAACGAAGCGTGGGCGGGAGCTGTCTTCCATGCACTGGAACTCAGCTACACCTGTGGTAGAGGACTGGCTGGCTGGGTGGAGGCTGTGCCCCTTTGGTGCAGAGACCTGCTACGTGTACCATGAGGTGGCACTGGATGCTGGTATCAGCGGAGAAGCCCATGAGATCTGGGCACATTCAGTAGCATCCTTCTTGGACTAGGTAAGGAATAGCACGGCCTTAGGAAGCGGCAAGGCCCAACAATTACGCTTTCTACCTTTTTTTAAAAACAGTAAAATCATTTCCTCCCTAAGTCTTCTAAACACTGCTTTTATTTATGGCATGAATCTCAGGATGGTGCTAATATCATACTTATGTATGAGTTTAAACCACCTGAAGTCCAGATCTGGGCGTCTTCTCGCTGATACTCATGCAAAGTCCTCCCTTCCAGTGCCCTCTGGGCTCTGACATCTGACAAGGCCTCCGGACTCACGTGGTTCTGGTCATCGGCCCACAGCAGTCACAGCTCTCCTGGCTGTCACAGCTTCATAATCCATCCTTAATCCTTCTGGTATCAAGCCCTTTTTTCCCCATCTCAACCACTAAGCATCTTTGCTGAGGCTACAAGAAAGCTGCGCTTAACCTCGGGTCCCAGCAGACACTCTGTCACAGCCTCTGAGGAGGACCTGACTCAAGGAGACTGCACTTTGTCAAGGGCATCGGGCATCCTCATTGTGTCCAAGTTCAGCATTTCTCGGGAGCCTGGGCCTTCGCTTGCCAATCTCCAAGATCTATTGTTTTTCCTCTTTATTTGTGTGAACTTAGTTTGAACGTATGTCTGGAGTTTAGAACTTCAAATGTGTCTTCAGGAGTTACCACGAGGTTACTGTTCTGCTCCTGGTTCTCAGGGCAGAGTACAGGGAAGGGGATAGCCACCCCCCTATCTGGAAGATTAGGTGTGTGGAGACTGAGGGAGTTGGTTGTGGCCCCTCCCTTTAGGTGTGGGGACCACACATTTTTATTTTTTCTACATAAGATTAGCTAGGAGAAAATGCCTTGATTTTAACCTTTAATAGGTAATATTATTACATTAAAGTGATCACTGAATCGTGATATGTGAGAATTGTCGATAGTTGGGACCGATACACTTGGAAAGGCAGTAGTGGAAGCAGTGGGGACCAGCAGCCCTTCCCACTTAGGACATTTGTCACTTCTCAGGGCTCCAGAGCACTCTGAGAAGCCTTGGGGGGTACAGGGAGAGTGGATAGAGCTCAGTTAAAAGCCATCTGATCAGTTAAAAGCATTTCTGATAGCCTCTCTACGTCCTCACATATTTATGATAACTTCACAGCCTAAGCGTGTAAGAATGGCTAAAGAGAGACAGATCCAATACACAGCTTGCTGCCTTGGGTGTCCTTTGTAATATGATCTGGTGATTATTTGAGAGATGGCAAAGATTTATCTGACATTCTTGAGAAATAAAGATGTCTTCCTGAGCATTTTAGTTTTGCTTATCAGAGGCATACACTTTCCATGGTGTAGTTATGATGCATCAGGATGAGTTTATGAGCAATAACTGAAGTTTATGGGGTGTTTACTGTGTGCCAGGTACTCCTCAATCACATTAGATATAGCATTTGTTTATTTTATCTGTAAACACTTAAATAGGTCAGGAATCGTTCTGCCAATTCAATGAGCATTAATTTATGCACTCTTTGTAAGAACCTTCTAAATAACACTGCTGTTATCACCGCTCAATTTCTGGATCAGGAGGTTAAAGAACAGAAAAGTGAAGAGTTTTCCAGAGTCACACAGCTCACAGTTTAGAGCAAAAGTGTTTTACTGCTACACTGTGTTTTTTCCTCAGCACTACACAGCTCCTTTAGACAGCCCCGCAAGATGAGTCACGTGTTTCCAGTTTGTAGATAGAGACCCAATGGATTCATTAAAGTAATTTGCTTGAAATCATGCTGCTGCTGGGGGAAGCGCTATGAATCCAAACCCACTTATTTGGAGTCCAGAGACTGTCCACAGGGCCACAGTGGAATCTTCTGAACTTGCCAAGGACGTGCCATTGGGAAGAGCAGAGACCAGAAGTGCACCCAGATGAGCCACTTGGCTCCATGAATATGTGATAAATTATGCGTTTAAAGAAAGGTTTTGGGAATCTATCTAAAATATTTCTGATTGCAGGCAATCATATTAATAACAGCTAGTATTTACTGTGTTCCAGTTGCTAGAATATATGTTCATGTATTTTTTTTCTCTGTGTTATGTCCAGGCATTTTGTGAAAACAAACTGATATATAGAAGAATACACAGAGGGAAGCAAAAATCATCATAAACCCATAGTGCTAGAGAGTAGCGATTAGCATTCTCAGGGGCGTCTTTACAGGCATCTTTCCCCATACATTTTAAGCATACATCATATGGCATAATCATATAATCTTGGGTAAATGGAATCCAGCTATCGATACCACTTGTAACCTGCTTTCATCTATTCATTCCTTCACTCAAAATATTTGCAGAAAACTTAACATTTCCAAAATGATAGGCTTGAAACAATGTATTATGTGTTTTTTTCTTATTTTGAAGAACAGAAAGATCAGTCTCTTTATGGGCAATGAGTTGCATCAGTCCAGATGGGCAGGATAATTCTGGAGTAATAAATTAATCTCTGAAACTCAGTAGTTTAAAGAAACGAGTATTATTTCTGGCTTATATAATTGGCTGTGGGGCTGGGATCTTCTAAATAAATTGAGCCACATGTACCTTTTCCATCTTCTAGGCACTGAAGCAGGGCAGGGCAGAGCGTGGGACATTGCCCAAAATGTTTCCATGGCACCAATCCATATGTGAAACAAAACTCGGTTCCTAGTTGTCTGACCCTAAATAGTCATGTGGTGCCACCTAATCTTAGGAACACCAGTTCATGTAGGCTTCTGGGTGGCCCTGGGAAAGGCAAAGAGAATCAGAATTTGGTGAACTCTAGTCATGACTCCCACATGAGAATTCTGTTGCATGAACGTATCTTTGCTTATTTAACCAGTCTTCCATCAAAAGATACCTAGACAGTTACTGTTGTGTCTTTGTTATAAACAACTGCAGTGACAAAGATCCTCTTGTAGCCATCACATACCCTGATCCATTGATTTCTCAGTTTAAAGTCCTGGGGGAGAAACCATCTAGTTAATAAGATACATCCAGGCCTATACTGCTCCTTCCTTCCTTCTAAGCTCTCCTGCAGAAGGCAGAGCTGAAAGCCCAGGAGTGTGTCACCCACGTTCCTTGGATTTAAGGTTCTGATGAGAATGTGCCATGAGATGGGCTCCTATGAGACGGAGGAGACGTCACTGTTCTTTGGCAGCAGCTGAGGCAGAGGACTCCCCTGTGTGGAGATTCGCCGTGGGTTTTGCACATCAGGAGAAACAGCAGTGTTTCAGCATTGTGTGCAGGCAGCTTGTGACAGCTCTGGTTGACCTCTCAAGCACCTCCGAATTTAGCTTTGCAGGGTGCTAAGATGTCACTGGTGGGGCCTGAGGACCCCACACTGTGGCCTCTTGTCAGAGGAGCCTCCCTCCCCTACACCCTGTCTCACCTCCACCCTAGTGGTGGTGAAAGCCTCAGTATAAATTCCCCAAATCTCTCCTCTTTCTTCCTGCAGTGACTTCCACTTTGACTAAACCCTGCCTGCTGCTGCACCCACTGCCACACTGCTTTTCAGGAAGTAAGTGCCTCAAACCCTCCACAGCAGTAGCTCGGTCTTCAGACTGTTGACCAAGGAGTTGGTCTACTTGCGCCAAGCAGCGCAACAGAGGGAAGGAATGGTGCCGTATAGTTGCATTTCTTAGGTTCAGAAATTTCTATTCTCTTTAACTGGCTGCTTTTTTTCCTTTTTTAATTGATGTGTTTATGGCTTTGGTTGTCATGCCTCCTCTTTTGACTGACAAACTTTCCTAAATAGTCTTCTCTTTAATCGTATTCCTGTTTGATATGACTGTGCTTCTTTCAGACTTCAAAGGGTAATCATTTACTTCAATATATTAGATTTGAGGAAGAAAAGATCACATGAATGTAACCAGGTTACTAAGTGCCCACATGGGAGTGGCTGGGGTGTTTGTCAAGACAAAGATGGCAACAGCAAACCGTCCAGATAATTCTTTCCACACATAGGAGCACGTATATCTTTAAATAAGAAGAGCATGTTGAAGTAGAAGGTTTTTGGATAAAAATAAATTTTAGGACTTTGTAACAGTATTTGATTATCATTTTCCCGTGGGCTATGCTCTTTCATGAACTGTCCTCTTTTGGACGAGTTCTTGGCATATCACATCCTTGGGAAGGAAGAAACTGCTGCAGACATAGAGGGATAGACGGCTTAGGTTTATGCCATATTTCTTCTAAGATGCTGAAAGAAAGATTGCCAACAGAAAAGATTATATTTTTCTTGTTAACCTTAGAGATGGAAAAAACAGCTGTAAAAATAGACTTTACATAAAGGAACTAGGAGAAAATGCAAGACAGCTATGGACAAGTAGTAACCATTTGCTGAAAATTAAAACTGAAGAGGAAAATGCATTATTTGAGGGTGGCTTAGAATTAGGAATGGAAATAGAGACCCACAAATCTCCTTGACTGGCAGTGGTTTCTGGAGAACTGGGTTGGGATTGCTTCTGAGACAAAGTCCACACACAGTAAGAAAAAGTTCTGTGGTCACTCATGATGGTGCCAATATCCAGGTAGATAAGGGAGGTAAAACGGATGCCACAAACTTACCATTGTCTCCTTTAGAATGTGGCTCCCTACTGGAGAACAAAGTGGGCCTTCGCTGGGGTGAGATGGAAGAAGGAGGAATGCAGCCCGTAGTCAGGTTTTAGGGAAAAGCAAAACTTCCTGATATAAGATTTTTCCAGCCCAGCTTCCTGAAGAATAGTATTTCAAGAGGGGAACAAAACTGTTTTAATTCATCTGATGTTGGAACTTAGCATTATTTTCAAATCTACAGAGACCGAAGACTGATTTGCTATGAGTTTATACACACTTGATCAGAAGTATGATGTTGTCTCTAAGGAGATTTGCATATGGTTGAAACTCATTGGTGAGTAATGGATGTAGGGTTCATGGTGCATAAATTACTCTCTGACCATACACGGAGTCTGCCAAGCGCTTTCATTCATCTTTTCATGTCAGTCCTGTACTGTTTATTATTTCCACCCATCTTCCCAAAAAGCAGACTAGCTTATTAATTCTTTTACTCATTTCACATGTATTTTTAGTTCCCACTAAGTGTGAATTACTTTGCAGTGAGACATCCTTGGAGCCACGGGAAACTGTACATACAAGGAACTTCATTTCCTGAGGAAGAAGGGTAATACAAAGGGGAGCCAATGCCGTGGAAGCAGTAATGTAGAAAATGTGCTACTTCAGTTCCACTGATAACAAAGCCTGTAGAACAACACAGGGGACTGAGTGTCCCCCAAAATGTTTCACAATCAAAATAAGAATGAAACATGGCTAAGAATGAGATAAAAGAAGGAGTTGTGTATTCCTGTTGGGTTAGCATAGGAAGACAGGTAGCAAGATAAGAACAAACATGTTGCCTCGCTAGAGAGGAAGGTTCATGCTGAGAAATTGTAGGGGAGTTAGAGGGGCCCATCTAGTGCCTTTTGACTATTTTTTGATGTGTCCCGAGCCAAGTGGGGTCCATAGCCTCATGGGGCTCCCAGAGTCTTCCAGGCTAACTCTGGAGGGCTCATCTGACTGAAAGAGATTCATTCCAGAAGTTTGTCCTGAGGCACATTATGTTCCAGAATTTCCCCAGACCTGTATTTTCCAAACTGCTCTAAAGTACAGAAAAATCATTTAAGAAATCAATGCTAGCCATATTTTTTTCTCTTTGACATTTATTATACATTGGCCTGAAGGAGAATATCTGTATAAGCAGTATTTATTTTGATGTAATGATATGTAAAGAATATACAAGAATGTCATGGAATTGCAGAAAGCACAGCACCTAATACATGAATGCATAATATTCAATTATTTTTAGGGGCTGCAATTCCCAGACTGAGAGTCATATTGATGTATGTTGCCTAGCACCTGTTTGCTGGACTGCCGTGTGTCTTGTTGTAGAATGTAAATACATATTTGTGATAGTTAATGTTTACTGTCTATTAAATATTCATGCCACACAAATTTAACCCTATGTATCTGTGGCTACTAGAAGCACTTTAAAAATGAAAATCAGAATATCAATATTCCCACACTGTTTTAAATTGGACTGCCTAAAAGGCAGAATAATGCAATGTGTAGATAGTAAACAGTATCTTCAATTTATTTTAAAAATAGCAAGACCCTTGAGTCTAGTTAGTCATCTTTTGAGAAGTCTTATTCAAGATGAGCAAAATATTTTAGAATATATATTCTTGGGTACAGTAGTAAATGAGAAAATTTTCTATTTGTCTACTAAAGCAAATTATAGGAAAAACCAGGTACTATTCTTTATCTGAAATATTTGACCATCACTAGTTCACCTCATATTAAGTGAGTAGGGAAATTCACCTGAAGTAGGGTGAATTTGTGTCCACGCATACACACCTGAATTGTGGGAGAATGAATTTATTTTGAAGAAGTCTGCAGAGTTGATTGTGGTTAAGAACCTTGAGATGTGATCACACTGGATGAGGAGATGGTGAGATTGCAACTTGTCTTGGTTACTTTTCTTTCATTGCTGAGACACAATACCTGACACCCAAAATGAAGGAAGGAAAGATTTACTTAGCTCCAGATTTACTTGGCTCCAGGCAGAGTGGCACATGGCAAAGGGCAACAGTTCACAGTGGTGGAAAACAGCACAGGCAGCAAGAGCAAAAGGGGAGGAGCATGGAGAGAAGATGCTTTCTGTACTTTCTATTATATGTAGGCCATGCCCACATGGGTGTGGCACTCACACCCACAATCCCAGCATTGGACTACGAGTCAGTCACAAACTCTAGAAGCCCACCTCCATGACTGCATGAGGCTTTGGGGGACATCCAGACCCACACCATAACAGAGCCATTCTTGGTAACATAGTAGTACTATAGTAACATCTCTCTCTGGTGTTTTTTTTTAAACCCACATCATAATTAACATTTAAAGTTTGAAAGACACTGTAAAGGTCCAGCTGAATGTGGTGGCACACACCTGTGATTCCAGTGCTCTGGAATGCTGAGGCAAGACCATTCCAAGTTTCAGTTCATTGTGAGTGATCTAATGACTTGGTAAGACCCCAACTTGGTAAGACTTGGTAATGACTTGCTAAGAACAACAACAAAAAAATAGGCTCAGGATCTAGTTCATGTGAATACCCTGGGCTCAACCCCAAGTGCTGAAAAAAATGTCCGAGTAAGATAATGGTCACAGCCACCTCCAAATTTAAATGATGAAAAAACTAGGTCTGGTGAGATCAGGAGCCTCCGTAGCAATAACCATGTCACTGTCACTGGTGGAGCTGGAATTCACAGCTAGCTTTCTAGTTTTTAAAGCTAAAACTTTAAGCAGCAATAAAACCAACACCATAAGGATCATCAAAAACCAAAACACTCCCACCACAATGCCTCTCTCAAAGAGGAAGCAGTTTCAGTAGGGTGCCAGTGTGCACTAGGGCTGGTGGCCTGTGTAGCAGTGGTCTGGTTAGCACTAGAGCCATTGTGCAGTGACTTGTTGAGTCAATGCTTGACAATATCCCTTCAGGTTGTTCCCAAAGATGATGGACCGGTAGGTAGCAGGAGAGGGACCCTCTCTGAGACAGTTCAAATGCCAGAGTAGAACACCCTGGAGAGACCCAAACAGAGAGAGATGGACTCTCACAACCCATGAAGAAACTAAAGTGCAAAAAATTGCTCGAATATGAGGTCCTGGGACTACCATTAGAGAAGCTAAGATCAGCGAGCACAGCACCCTCCTCGAGCCACCTGAATTTCTGCCGGAGACCTGACCAATTGATCCGTACCGAAGCAACGGGCTTGAGCTGCTGGAGTGTGGAGTTGAACAGCCCTGCATGCGGCTCAGTGGACCTGGCCCTGCACGTGACCCACCCAGAGGCACTGTGAATTCGCACTGCAGCTGCGCTGAAGTCGGAGGTCGGGGAGCCCAGCAGTTCTCGGGGACCGGCATCAACACGCAGTAAGTGATGGGAATAAGACCTTCCCACTGGAAAGGGGCAACTGACTGGATGACATGTTGGATTTGGGCAGGAGAGCCCTAACTCCATAAGAAAGTGGCTTCAGTTGGTTGCTCTCCTCACTGAGCGGATTGGTGGAATCTGCTTGGACTAGGCCGTGCTTTTCTAGGAATTGTTTTGTTTTGTTTTATCTTGCTTTGTTTTGTTTTTCCCTCTAGTACAGAAATGATAGATATACATGTAGAGACTCATGCATGTGTAGAGCTTATAAACAGTTTATGAGAACCAACTATATAACACATGTTGAAATGAACAACTACGTTGAAGAAAAAGAGACACTACAGTACCCAGTGCTGATTCCATAATGTCATGATGTGAAATCCAGCAAAACTATCACTCTTTGTTCAAAGTGATTTTAGCTTGTTTTGTTTTGTTTAAGTTCAACACACATGAAGGTATGGACAGCTGTTTTGAGGAGAATGAGGGACACTATGACAGCCATTCTCAGCTTCCCTATTGTCTGGTCTTGAAGACCTGAAATGCCCTCCTTGTCCTGCTCAGATCAATTCCATACTATGTTGTTTCATGTGAATTCCCTGTTTGTGACAATCTGGACAGCTATTTGGAAGAAAACAAGAGTCAATATGATAGAGAGTGAATATCTCTGATTGTCTAGTTTTGAAATTTATGTCTCTTACATTGCTTTCTTCTGGTCCGCTTTGTTCTGTTTTGTTGTGTTTAATTTTACCTTTTTGATACAATTGCATGTATATTTGAGTGGGTAAGATGGATGACCATATTGCTGTTTTTATCAGATCGTGGAGCAGAACTGTTAACAGTCTCACTGTTTGAATGTCTACTTTACATGTTTTAACTTTGTAATTTGAACAACTATTTCCAAGAAGTCAGTATGTAATTTGTCAAATAATAATTTCTTAGGTTTTTTTGTTATTGTTCTTTTCCTTTTTTCCTTGGAATTCTGTATTGTTGCTACCCTTTATTCTGTTTTGTTTTTTTTCTCTTTACGTAAAATTAAAAACAAACAATATCCCTTCAGACCCTGCCACAGTGCCTTGGGCTTCTGGACCTGATAATGTCACTGCATCTTCCATGGATTATTCCCATCAGTGTGGAACTGCTTTGCTGATCAATTAGAGCAGAACAACCACACCCAACATCCACTGAAGACCTGTCGTATGCCAGATACTTTGCATAACTTACATGTAATGCTTAAGGCTACTCTGACATGTGACTTCCTGCATCTTACAAATGAAAAAAACAGACCTGGAAAGAAGGCTACATTCCCAAAGTCACAGTTAGAAAGTAGCATTGCTACCCTTTTAGCCCCAGCTTGAGTCTAAAGCCAGACAGTTAATTGTCATGGTAGCGTTTCCATGCTATAGAAACAGACCCAGCACTGAAGGTGCCAACACAATGAAAGGATTCACACCATCACTCCCTGACAGCGAAAATTCATGCTCAATGGTAGATGGTCACAGTAGATAGCCAAACATTCGTGTTTTATGTTTCATCACTACTTTAAACTTATGACATGAGGAACTGTGCTGAAATACAACTAAGTGCCTGGCAATTTGTAGATTAAAATAACCCATCTTTTCTTTCTCAATTCGATGAGAAAGTGAACTATACCACGGCTTACCAGAAAAAAAATGTTTGGCTATTTACTGTTGCTCAAACTGTTTAAAACAGGGAAAAGAACTTACAGCATTGATATTAAGTACCCATACGATCTTGGCAAAAAATGGTGCTAAGAAGCAACTTTTCATTTCTGGTATAACAGCCTGGAAGAGGATCCTGATGGAACAGAGGCTGGGAACATCATAAAGGGGTTCAGCAGTGAGTGAGGAGTTTGGGGGGCAGAAATAGAATTCTTTCTGATTTGATAACATGCGCCTATTCCACACCACAAACAAAACCCCAGATACTGGAGTTTGTTCTGCTGCCGAGGAGATGTTTCACGGACCGTAGCCTTTATCAGGGTTGTCACCCCCATCTCTCATGAGGATCCTTGCTGATTTCATGTGTACCCTCACTGAGGGGGCCTGGAAGGGAGTAGCTGCCACTCTCTCTTCTTTGTGGTCACACCCAAGTTGATCCCGTCTTGTACTTGACCTGCTTTTGCTTTACCTCCCGCAAGTAGCGTCGAACTGTGTCAGGTCAGTGAAACCAAAGTGTGTCAAGCGACTTGCATTTCAGTCCTAGCAATGGACTATTACTGAAGCCACACCTCGTTTAGTTCTTTCAGGTCCTAGAAATCAGCTTTCTCTCCCGAAAGCATGACCTTAGGGAATGGAAAGGACCCAACTATGCACAAAAGTGACATTAGTGCTGTCCCACAGCTTCATGCTTCAATGGGACTCCTGGATCTGCACCGTTCTGATAAAATAGCCATGAATTCTGTGGGTCTATTGAATACCAAGATTGGGGGTGGTGTAATGGAAGTACTGAATTCCTAATGTGACTTAATTTTATATTTAAACTTAAGTTGAGATTACAACTTTGTGTGAGTAAATGTTTTCCAAGCCTAATTATTAGAATTCTTCTACCTGAAATAAGGGACATGGTCACATTTTATTTTTGCAAATTAAAAGACTCCATGTTGGAGGTAGTTGATTGGCAGCTGCACATTTAGCACCTATATTCAGATTGTCTCATGTCCGTAGACAGCGGCAGAAGGGGCAGGAGGGTTTTTATCCATGAGATTGATTTCTAGGGTATGTTTGCAATTTGCTATTAGAATCTCTCCTGTACTGAAATGCACTTGCATCTGAGGTTTTTAATCAATATGCTATACACTTATCTGATTTGGGAGTCCCTTCACGTAATGACTGTATCTGTGATTTACCACTAACAGTTTTTTGTTCCTCACAGAGAATAAGTAAACAACCTTCTCAAGGTTACAGGTTTTCAAACAAAAGAAAGATATTGCAATCTGGAATCAGAAATTCTGTGTGTTAGTCATAAGGGCACTTCCCCAGCCATTTCTGGTTTATTCCTCGTTGGTTAATTTGTGCTTCAAACCCTCCCACCGTTGAATGGGTCCCTGTGACCATCAGGCCAGTGAGTTAGGAGAAGAACCTACTCCCCTGTTTTATTCCACTTTCTGGTCAAGCCTTTAATTGCTGGTGCAGGACATGCCTGATTCGTCACCTGGAACCTGGAGCAGTAAGAGGGGCTGAGACATCTTGGTGACTTGCAGTGGGAAAACAACATCGAGAAAAATGCAAACCTTTGCTATTTCAAGTTAGCAGACTGACCTGTGTGTAAACTGGGAGCTAAAGTAAGGGCTTGCGTAGAAGATGGGGGAGTAAGTGGAGAATAGCAAGGGAACTCAGAGAAAAGATGCACTGCATCTAGCTGAATTTGACCCTACCCCATGGGACGTCAGAAAGCCCGGACACAAGTGTGACTCTACAGAGCCTGCGTGGAATGTCCCCTAAATACCCGTGAAGCCTTAAGGTGCTAAGTGTCAATGCGCAGGCCCAATGATTTCAGCATAAACTGACCCCTTACTGTGGCCATGCAGAGAGCCTCTGGATTTCCACCCAGAACCGACTGAGGAGCAGCTCCTGGACTGGCAGAGCTGCGTTTGGCTGCACATTTCTTGATTTCTTGAAGAGGAACCTGAGCAATGAGAGATAAATGGCTCGAGGAAAGATGCCGGCGAAGACGAACACTTCATTTCCTGACATTCCTGTTTCTCATCCGGAGGCTTCCGTTTGATTTTGCTGTAGAAGTTATCATATGGGGAGATCTCACAGACTCAAGGTGCATGGTGACAAAATCAGGTTCTTTTTGTATTAATCACTAGTTTCCTTAATACTGCCTCTTATAGGTGTCCCACAAATTATTTTCAGTAAGAAAATAAAAAATCCTTTTGCATCACATTTTGTTCTTTTGCTCTAATACAGCCTTACTTGTTGATCGCCATCAATAATAGTAACTAATGACAATATTTATTAATACTAGTTGTTATAAAACCATGCCTAGTAGCCAGGTATAAAAACAATGGCAATATTGATATTAATAATGATTCATGGCTCCTGGGTTTGTTCTTTTTCCATTCCTGTGAAATTGTATTATGTTATACAAGAATTAATCTCATTTAATCATAAAACACAGATTTTTACTTCAAGAGGAAGTAAATGATTTCTGAACATTTGGGAAACATTGCAGTCCCACTTGCTGGCCAGCCGCAAGGCTGACGTTTGAAGCGGGCCATCTGAACCCAGTGACGTGTTACACACTACCTCGCTAGGGCAGAGGTGGGAATATCAGCCTTAATGTAACACACCTTGATTATCTTTAGCCAAACTTTCCACATGAAGGCAGTACAAATTAAAAGAATAGAGCAACTAAAGAAAACGTTAATGTCTATACATTATTTTCAGATGGATTCACTAATGATCCATTTACAAGGAAAAGTACAATGCTTAAAGAAAATATGAGTGCCAAAATATAACCGTTGGGTATGGTGGCACACACCTGTAAGCGCAGTACTCTGGAGGCTGAGGCAGGAGAATTCTTGTGAGTTCAAGACCAACCTGGGCTACAAAGTGAGCTCAAGGCCAGCCTGAACTGCACAGTGAGACCCTGTCTCAGAAACATTAAAAAGCAAACAAACAAACAAACAAAAAGAAAAAATAAAATAAAAATTATGACCCTACACTACGCAGTATTTTTTAAATGAGAAAGACTGTTAAGGTCACAAGTTTATAATGTGTTCATACATGCAGTTTCAAAGAGACCTTGATGAGTTGGGTCAGGAATAGTGCTATCTAAAAATTTCTATTTTATATGTCTTTTACTATTTACAGAGATGGATTAGCAGACAGGACAACTGTTTCCATACTGACTCTGGGCAATTACAAAACCTGGACAAGTTTTCACACCTCCCTGGCCTCATTCTCACTCCTTGTAGAAGGTGAGGTATCCCGGCTCTAAGCCATTCCAAGGCTGATCTTTTTCTATATCTGTCCTAACAGTGAGACTCATGCACTGGCCAGCCTGGAATTACCCTGGGGCGTCAACGTTTTGGAATGGTGTGGTGGGCTACATTGTGCCAATTTAGCTAACCTAGCATTGCCACTTCCAGAATTTCCTTCCACTGAGGTCCAGGCTGGCTGAGCCACAAAGGATGCAGACTGCATAGGTGACAGTGACGCAGCTGTGACTGTGTTGTCCCTCCCAGAAGCTGGTGCAGACCATGAAATGCTGCTGTTTTCTTCCATCTGCAAAGCGTCTGGGCCTTTTCACCCTGTGGGCAGAGGGCAGCTCCTGCCTGATTCTCAGTTTTCCTGAATCCCTGGATTGGATATGTGATCTGTGATCAACAAATACAGTGGTTATTTAAATTTTTCCTTAAAAAATAATACAATAAAGGACTCATGGCCACTAATGCTCCTCAGAGCTCACCCCTTTTTTGTAACACCCTTATCATTCTTGCCACATTATGAAGCACTCCTGGAGTTCTCTGTCATGAAAGTCTCCAGCTGCCCTGCTGTTGCTGTCCTGATGTCCTGAATTGATCAGCATGTTTACCTTTCGAGGTCCTGAGTTCAGTTCCCAACACCAAAAACAAAAACAAGAACATTCACCTTTCATGATGGTTTTGATTTTGGGAAAGAGCCAGAGATCTTGCTATGAGTTCAGGCTGGCCCTGAACTCACTGTGTATCCCAGGCTGGTCTCAAACTCACAGCAATCCTCCTGTCTCAGCCTCCTGAGTGCTGGGATTACAGGCATGTGCCACTGTAATGTTTTTATCTGAATGGAATTTCTGCAAGTGCATAACCAAAGTGAAGTGATCAAAAACTACAGTGAATGTTTAAATTAAAAAACAAATTACAGCAAAATACATACTGCGATTAATCCTCCTCAGAGTACCCAGAATACCCTTCCTCCCTTGGATCGCATTTATCCCATTGTTCTCGGCAATGAGTCTTCTGTAAATTGAGTTTCATTTTAATTTAAATGATGGCCATCGTTTTCAATCACCCTGTGTGAGCTTAGCTCCTCAACAAAGAGGACCAGGTGTCTTCTTGTCACTCTGGTCCTCCGGAGGCTCAAGGCGGTGAGAATACGGGGGAATACCCAGTAGCAGTCCTGCCAGGCTCCTCAGGACCTTGCTTCTCCTTGACCCATCCTCTTCCATTCCCAGCCGCCACTCAGAGCGAGTTCCCCAGCTGCAGACAACACAGCTTAACAGATCCTCTGCCCTCCAAGTCCTCCAAGATCAAAGGCCCGCACTAAGTCCCTTATTACACACATCTTGGGGTGGGCATTTCCTGAAATAACCTAACTAACAGGGTGGGGGTGGTAAATCAGCCCAGGGCAGAGCAGGAAGTCAAGGAAATAGAACCGAGCAGAATTCTTGTCAAAGACATAATATATGTGATAGGAAAAAAAAATTTTTTTTTGTTGTGTCCTTTGAGGAGGCTGTTTCGTGAAAAAGTGGGGTAGCAATTTGTACTGACGAAGCTGCCTTTCATAAAGGTCTCTGTTTTTCTTCTGAATGAGATGCGTAATGAGGGACTGAACTAAACTGGGGGCATCAAAGGATGAGGACATTACTACACATGCTGGCATGCCCCCTTTTCTTATGCAGACCCCAGAACCTTCTCTACATACCTAGTGTACACTGTTTTAAGAATATTGACTTAAACAACTCCTGACTTATTCCTTTATGTCTCTATCTGGTACTGAGTGCTGTGTGCTATTTCTTCCTCACCAACGCCCTAAGGTACGTGCTGCCTTTGCGAGAGTGGCCCTTTCTGGAGCCATGAACACAGATAATCTTCCTCTGCTTCTGGAGCATTAGGCTGAGTGTCGCCCCAGCTCTCCAGTAAACCACACTAAAGCAACTCCAGTCATTTCAGACCAAGAACGGGAGTTTCTTAATTAGTTGATCATGGTACCACTGGAACCCCTCGTGCAAGCGAGATTTTGCTTCTTAGTTTGAGGAACCTTCAAAAGCTTCAATTTCCCAGAAAATAGTGTACAAATTATGACACAAATGCATCCCAATTACAGGGTGCCGTCTAATTCAATTTGCTCTTTTCATTCTTTCATCTAGAAAATAGAAAAGAAGTTCTGAAAGACTGAGGAGGAGGAAAATCCACAGTTTCAACCTTAATAGCTCACCTTAAACATAAACACAAGGATGCTGAGTCAGAATAGAATTTGGGGTGTGTGAGTGTGTGTGACACGGAGGTGCTCAGTCTCAGGTGTGAATAGCAATGCGAGACATACAGGTTAATTTTGCTACATTTATAAGTGCAAGTTGTTTCTGGAAATTGTGTTTTGCTTGTACAAATTGCAGTGACCGCCTCTCTTTCCTCGAGCCCCTGAATAACAGGCTAGGTGGACCCAGGAAACACTTCCCCTAGTTTGTGCATCCAATGTGAACCAAGAGGAACTGTAAGGTGTGCTGAGCTTATTGGATACGTTGCTGTATAACAGTAACATGTTTTCCTTTTTTGCTCATATCTGACACATTTTCATGTCCCCTCTGAACCTGCTGCCTCAAAGGATGG
Source organism: Dolichotis patagonum (assembly GCA_004027295.1). Classification (NCBI taxonomy): domain Eukaryota; kingdom Metazoa; phylum Chordata; class Mammalia; order Rodentia; family Caviidae; genus Dolichotis; species Dolichotis patagonum. Next base: position 42,209 of record PVJX010007259.1, on the reverse strand, counting down.
TGAGTTTAAATATGCCAATTTGGGTAGACTGCGGTGTCCTGCTGCTTGGATGAACAGCCGTGCTGGTGCTGGTATAGAGGTATTTATTTTTTGTTTTTTTAAAAAAAATACTACTGATACTTGAATCAGTAGACTTTGATTGCATCAGGTTACCCTCAGCTTGGATGATGGGCTTAACCTGCTCAATCAGAGACCCTAGGCATGGAGACTGAGCAGACTGAGAGGGGATTCTGGCTCCTGGTCCCTTGATTCAGCCCGAGGTATCTGATGGAAATTGCTGGGATGTCCGGCCGCTAACCTGGAGATCCTATGGAGTCTGGATTTGCTATCCCCCAACTGCAGGTCAGTTCCTTAAACTAGTTCCACCTGCACCACCTCAGTCTCTGTCTCTCCTCCATTGCTACCTGCTTTCTGCTATGGGTGGTTTCTCTGGAGGACCTGACTTACACCGTCGTGCAGAACTCCTTTACCAGAAAGATGGGCGAGGGGATGACCCTTCCAGTCAGAAAGATCTAAGAGCTGGGTCCCCGCTTCGCCGTTTATTAACTTCCCAAACTTTGGAACCCTCATCGCAGCGAGCTGGTGCACGCACGTAACACATCTGAATCCGTCCTCCTTCCTTCTCCCGTCCTCTCCCCTCCTTCCATCTCTTGGTCCCCTTCCCATTTGCAAAAGATCATTGTGGTTTCTTGGATCCTTTTTAAAAAAGCAGCCATGAAATGAGAAAAATAAAGGCATATTTATTGAGGTTTTACTCTGTCAGCCACGGTGTTAGACGTCGTCCACGCATTGTTTTTCATGAAAGCCCTCCTCCACAGATGGGCCCCTGGCCACATTCTCCTCTTACCAAGTCGCTCTGTTTTCAGGGAAGAACCAATGGGTGTGTGTGCGCATGTGGGTGCAAAGGGCAGGTCCCAGGCTCTGGCATGGGGAGGATGCACACCCTCGAACCGTGTGCTTGGCCCCTGGCAATCCGGGCTCTGGCGGTTTCTCCTGATGTATCCCACATCCGAACTCTGGCATTAACACAAAGACTTTTCTGGCTGTTTTAGCAGATCTCACCAGTTACAGATGTGAAAATGGCACATTCTTGCTCCCTTTCCTCTGAAACCAGTGCTGACCACAAAATTCCCTTCAATTAGCCAAAGCATGGGCCCAGGTCACATCTGGGACTGAAGCTATTTCAGCTGCTTTTTCCCCCTAAGATCAAAGTAATTTTTTTGACAATGCATGCTGACAAGTGCAAAATGATGTGATGACTATAGTTTCTCTCAATGCAAGCATGAATATTTTAGATAACTGAATCAATTTCTTACGATTGTAGCAGAACCTGATTCTCTTATTCTTGGGGAGCTAAAAGCTGCTGGACCTCTCACTTGCAGTGTGTTCTGGAAGCTGGGTTGCATTAGTTTCTGCCAGTATTCCAGCACCCTAAGGGACCCCGATGGAAATGTTTGGGATCTTCGTAAGTGAAAAGTAGGCATTCCATCCTCATATCGGTATCATGCTTGCTATCTAGTTTCTTTCTACATTCTGACTCTAATTTTAATTTTACATGTATAGGACTGGACGACACACCAGAGGGGTTTGATTTCTATGCTTAAATGAGAACTTAACTTCCTATGGTACTTTCAAAATCTTTAAACTGCTTTAAGAACCGAATCATAAATGATAGATATCTTCAAAATTGCCTTATACATTATTTCATATGCAACATTTCTCTATGAGAAAGTTACTCCTAATGGAGTTCGTGGGAACTAAAGCTTGCAGTTGTTACTGGTATTGTGCATGTCCCGGGTTAGACTGCAACAGAGCAGTGAGTTGGATGCTATTAGAGCTTCATCAACCACAAGCTGGGCCGCGGAGTTTGCGTCTCCCTCCCCTGCCCTGGTGGGGCTTAGTCAGGGCTTGCTGGGTAGCTGCCTGGCCTCTTCTACTCCAGAGCTCCCCTTTGCCATTGGGCTAAATCTTCACCATGCAGGTCTTGGGCTCCAAATCATGGCTTTTCCTGAGGTCATGGCTTTGACTGGTGTCTCCCTTTTATTGTCTTGCTTCTTTTTTACCTTTTACAAATCTTTATTTGGACCCCATTAGTAATCAGCCAGTTACATGAGTCCTTTCTCAAGGTCTGATATTGCACATTCTGATGTAAGATATCAATCTATAGTTGCTGATGTCAGAGCTGAAGTTCTTATGTACTGTTGTGGTCAGGGGTTATAAGGGGAACTATTACATATAGGACACATCATTTGTAGTAGTGTTTTATGCTAGTCACCTCAAGTCAAATACAAGAAGTGTAGGAAATCTGTCCACATACTAAAGACCTACATAATCCCACAGCAGTGTCCTGCATGAGCACAGCTGAAGACCAAGAGCCCATGACAATGCCTCCCATGAGTCCAACTCGAGGCCTAGACAATGACAATGACTCATCCAAGTCTGTTTTACAGATCTGCATTGGGAAGACCCAAAAGTCAGTGGTGGAGGCTAGAAAATCTGTGTCAGTGGGGTAAAGGATCTGTGCCAGTAGGTTGAGGGTTTTATACTGGAGCCAAGAAGTGATGCTCAAAATAAGGGCCAGGGCTGTCCTGAGAAGTCCCACAGCCATCCTCAGTGACAGTGAGGTCCCGAGCTCCTCTGATGATGAGCATAGCTGAGTTCATGTCAGGAAGCCAGCGTGACAGCTTCTCCTGGAGATTAAACAGCACACATCTTCCCCTCCGGAGCCAGGAAGTGATGCTCAAAGTAAGGAGCAGAGCTCCCCCAAAGTGAACCACAGCCACTCTCAGCGACAAGGTCCTGAGCTCCTACAAAAACAGCCGAGTTCATATCAGAAGAGCCCGCATGACAAGCTCCTCCAGGAGAACCAATGGCTCCAGACAACCCACACAGTTAGGAGAACCCACAACGCTACCCTTCCTCTCCAGGTGTCCTTTGTATGCTGGCAGCAGTCCTCAGGGGGGCCGTCCATGCACAGCACCACCTGATTCAGTCCAGCTGGTGTTTAAATTGACCACCAGTTTTCGATCCCCCACATGTACCATGCACTTTGTGTTTCCTTCTAAAAAGATGCCAGGTAGTTTTAGAAAACTCTGCTAAAGAGAAAATTTAACGAAATGCCTACTGTGTAGACATTCATTCAGCATGTGTTTGTGAAGTACTCGCTATGTGCCAGGTCTGGTGCATGTACTGATAATGTAATGTCAAATGTGATGGCAAAGGTCTATTTCCAGGGACTTACATGCTAATGTTAGAATTTTAAAAGTAGGTTAAAAAGAAAGGAACAATTGCTCATGTGACAAGTGACATGAAGCCAATCAAGTGGTACAGTCAAGTGGTAAAAGGAAGGGGCTGATTTCAGAGGGATGGTCAAGGAGGCACACGGAGATGAGGCAGTGATGTTTGCTGACAGCTAGGAGTGGAGAAAAGGGGCTGGACAAGGAGAAACCCAGCCCTGCAGAGGAAAAGGAAAAGCCAGACCCTTGCTGGGAAACAGGAACAGAAAAGCGAGAAGAAAATGACCAGAGCAAAAACCAGATCACCAAAGGGCTTGTAAACTCTGCTATGGAGTTAGGGCTTTATTCTCTGGGCCACCACTGAAAATTTTTATTGACAAAAAGCCATTCGATGGCGCTGCTAAGATCTGAAGACAGAGGGGTGCAACCACTTATTGCGGTGGTTGAGAGGGACAGTGCGTGTGACTGGGCTGGCCATGGTGGACACAGAAAGATGAGGACAGCCTAAGTTTCCAGGCTGGGTTGCCAAAACACAGAGAGGAGGCAGTGGTGAGCAAGGGTGCAGGGCTTGCGAGGACGGCTGGGTGCCCTGGGCTGGAGCACCTGAGTCTGTGTGTGACCAGTTACTAAGATAAGCAAGGCTGGGGAGAGGCAGGCTCTTGGGGTGGGAGAATCCTTTTTACATAAGTATAAAATGTCATATTCATTTAAGGGAAAGAAACTCCCAACCCATTAGATGACCAGTACGAGCTCACGTTCTCCAAAACTGAAGAATGGAGGTTAAGAGCAGAATATATTTGAGAGAAAGAAAGCTTCTGTCTAAAAGAGAGATAGAAGGGGTTCCCAGTGGGTTGTCAAGAACTGTCTCTTCTAGGGACCTTTATAGAGCAAAACCACAAAGTGAGTCAGGTCCAAGGTGGGGAAAACATGGGAACTCGAAAGGCGGGCAGGAATGAGGTGGGACAGAACTGTGGTCAATGAATAAGATTAATTGTTCAGGTAAAACTGACCAAATCGGACAAATGGGGAAGCCAGTTACACAGCAAGTGGGCTCTTCCTGCAGGGGTTTAGGATGATGATTCCTGGCTTCTTCAGGTTGATAGACACCTGTTTAGAATATCAGTCCTTAGGATGTGGGTGTGTATTTGTTTGATCTTTTGTCTGGAGGTCTGGCCCACAGCAGGAGGTGCCTGTCTCCCCCACAGTTGCAAGGTATCTGGTCTTCTGCACTGGCTCCTTTGAGGGCCCAGCCCTGTGTCACTGCCTCTACTATTTCTACCTAGCTCAGCAGCTGGTAATAATATTTGCTATCTATCTATGTTTGGTTCTGTAAGGTTGGGAATCTGTTTTGGTGCCCATTGTCTTCATGGAGAAATAAATTCGTGCTGCCGACCCTCAGACAGTGCTTCCCTGCATTGCTCCTGCTGTTTCCAAAATGAGCAAGTTCCTTTGAAAAGGTTTAGTTTGATCGCCCAGTCCGGGGTGTTTTCTATGGGAATTTCATCTTCTCTGCAGTCTATTCACAAGGGTGCAAGGTCTCATGTTACGTCGTGAAAATAGACCACAGGGCTACGGACACCAGCCACCGGGGCTCGGGTTCCTTGCCTCGAACCGTCTGGCTCCATCAGTCCTGGAGGTAAGAGTCGGGACAAAAGGGTGCTGACACACAGCATCATTTGGCCTGATTTCAGGGGTGACTTTGTGTGAGTTTTTTTTTTTTTTTTTAAGAAAGATTCTTTCTATTAAACATGGAAGCACACGGGGTAAAAAAAAAAGGCCTCATCCTCCACATGTCCTTGGTTGCGTTGCAGACATCTGGGTTCTCGGAGCTATAGCTCCCTCTGAAGAGAGAGTTACAGTCAGGGTCAGGGTCTCCTGGAGGACCCCACGCCGGTTTGCAGGCTTGAGGAGGTAGGAGCTCAGGGCTCAGTCACTGACTCTGCCTCCAGACTCAGGGTGCCGGTTCCACAGTGCCAGGGAGGTCAGCAGCAGGTCACCCCATTTCCTCACTGCGCTGAGCTCCTGGAAGTCTGCCACGGACCAGTTTTCAAGGGACAAGATTTATGAAGAACCCTCTTCATTTCTTCTTTTGTTTTCCAACCAGGGCCTTATCTGGCCTCGGGACGCAGTGGAATGGACCACATTCTGCATTGCCAGTGCCCCGCCAGCAGATGGCAGTCACACCACACGTCATCGAGGCAGAGGGCGCCGCTATCGAATAGGGGCGCCTCCTTGACCCAGAGGGAAGGTCTCCTTGCTTGCTCTGTGGTAGGTTGGGTACCTTCTGTGGAGACTCCTTTCAGCGAACCTATTGCGTCCGTCTATGACTCTGGCCTTGAAGTTAAAGATGTTCTTAGTTGGAGAAGAAAACAAAATTGAGTTGTTGAGTTTTTTTTTTTTTTTAATCTTTAAATAAATCTGTCAAAATGAGCTGAGGTGAACTTCCCAAGGTCTTGGGTTTATCTTGGGCCTGTTTCACTGATACATGAATCAATGCAATCACTGTCAAAGGGCTGGCATGCAAATATAATGGCCAAGAAAATTAAGCTGGAAACAACTGCAAAATATCTTATTTTCAGGAGGATTAACACTTGAAGCATCGGGGTGGGAGAGAAGAAAAATATAAGAAAGTCAAAGGTGAACTTAAGAGATCTTAGAAGACCTTCCTTCCTTTCTTCCCCAGAGACGATATATCCACAGAAACTTTGTAGAGAAGAGCGGGAATTTTTAGCAGACAGTAAAGAGACATTACCTGCATTGGGTCATTTCAGGTCCACTCCACTGGGATGTCCCGATGCTTCTACCATGAGCCAGCTGGTTCCCACTAGCTAAGTGCGTGTTTCAGTTTTCTGGGTGATGTACTGGTTTGGGGACAGGTGTGAGAATTAAATGGCAGTGAGTGGACATTTCTGTTTCTCCATCTACAGTGTGGTTTCTATTTCTGAGCAAAAGGTGCCTTTTCTCTCTGCCCATGTTGGAGGGGATCTTTTGAGACCAGCATCCATGTGGGAAGAAGAGGGCTTCATTCAAGGGAAATAGCCACGGTCCTTAGCTGGAGAGAAACCTCAAGTCTCATGGAAATGGTGTATGAAGGTCAGGGATTTATGGAATCCCTCTTTTCCCACAGAACTACTGACACTAAAACTAGTATGGAATTATGTAGTGGCAGAACTATTTGCAAAATAATGAAAAACTATAGGCATTTAATAATAAGTCATCAGTACCTGCATTAGGAGTTTCATGGCTCTATTGACCTTTCTGTGTCTATGGCGGGTTGAGAATTTGCTCATTTTCTATTCCAGCAATTGTCCACTTGCCTAATCATCATCCATATTTGAACAGGTTGGAGATATGGGTCCTCAGTGTCCCAGTTAAAGAGTAGACAGTATAAGCTGTCCATCTGGGGTATGGACCATGGGCAGCAGCAATCACCATAGAAAATTTAAAAGCAGAATAAAACTGGATAAAATGCAATGTGCTTTTACATTTTCAGCCCATTCAGAAATTCTTGAGTATTAGAGTGAAAAGATCTTCTTTTAGTCTAGTTTCCAAATATTTTCCCTGATTTCAGCTGAGTTTCAATAATCTAAGTGCAAGCTTCAAATTAGCACTGTTCAATCACTCATTTCATAAACAGTGGCTTCTTTGTGGATGTTAATTGAAAATACTCCAGGGCCCCGTGGGGTCAGCCTCTGTGTTCCCTGGGAGGGAATTACCTAGTGTTATAGAATCCTTCAATGCACCTTCCAGTCCCTTTCATGTTTACAACTCCCATGGCACTGTCTATTCCTGCATTTAAACAGTACCTGTGAAATAAGGGGGGACAACTGTTAGTGATTTTCCTTCTCTGAATGATTTTTTTTTGCTGGTGTTGTGCAATTGTAGACAAGGTTCACCAAACAGAAAAAATATTTGCAAACATTCAGAAGAGGTTTTATGATATACTGGAAAAAAGCCTCAAACTTATTCTTTGAAGATTGTTGCATAGAAATATGGAAAAAGTCTGCTAACTATGTAAAATGTAAAGCATCACACATTTTAAAAGAAAATAAATAAAATTAGAAGAGAAGTCTCAGAGAAATAACCAAATGCTGTCTTTATAATGTTGGAAGAAATAAACAAGACAATACTCAAATATTCTGGTAAATTTCTAAGATCTAGATGCTAATTCTAATGCAAAGAAAAATTTAGATGTCCATAGTAAATGAAATAGAAATTTCTGATCAATTCTTGGTAGAAATGTTTTCTTTATTTTTGTGAAGAGCTTTTTGTTTATTTTTCTTTTCTTTACTTTAGTGAGACTTTTTTCACTGTGAAGCATTTTGAAATGACTAGAATTGATACCAAAGAAACAAAGAATGTACAGTATGCAATTTGGCGATTTATTATGAAAGGGAATTTTTATGTGACATTTCTAGGCTTAGCGTTATGTTTGGGAATCTTCTTAGATGTATGTCTGCAGCTTCATGTGAAAGAAATTTCATTACTTTAAAATGAATGAAAACGTGTTCTTCCATGAACTATCAGAAGAGATTGCCAAAAAAACTTGTATCATATACTGAACATGGATGTAAAAAGAAAATTAAGTCATACAAAAGCATGAAAAATTTGCATAAAGTGAAATCATAAAAGGAGAATCTATAATTTTTAATTTGTAAAATTAGACCACATTCAGTATAATTTTCCTTTTAAAAAGTACAGCAACCTAGTTACAACAATTAATTCATTACTTTTTTCTTACATGGTCATATTTATTTAAAAATAAATTATGGCATTGTATATAAAAGTTCTATAAAGAAAATAACACTTTGCTGTTGATTTTTTTCTTCTGTTTTTTAATCTTTATTTCTGTTTTCTTTTCTTATCATGTGTTCCTCAAAATCATCTTTGCCTACTGAAGAGGGTGTTAACATGACCCCACAGGTCTTGACTACGCTGGGTGGAACGTGCTGCTCTTTCCCCATATTTTTCCACCAAAGAGGACCAGAACTGATAAAGTAACAAGCTCTGAAATCTACGGTTTCACCCTCTGCATCTGTAGCTTGCCAGCAGAATCAAAGGTGGAAGTTCCTGGTTGGAGGGCAATCCGTGGCAACTATCTCCAGGGGGAGGCTCCAAATCTCCAAATTTCCTTGTCTGGATTCTCCACCAGGCCGCCACTTTACAGGTGCCCTGGCAACATCTTTCTTGCAGTTGAGGAAGGAGAAGTGGGATGGGGTGGAGGGAACGTTGAAGGCAAGACATTTTATGGGCAGTCTGGAAATAATACCCATTATTCCTCTCTGTATTCAGTTGGCCCAATCCAGCCCGACGGTCCCAACCGAACCAAAAAGAACCCTTGGAACACAGTCTCCCATTGTGCCGAGCAGGCCAGGACAGGACTGGAGGCATCTAACTCTGTCACTTAGCTCAAGCCACTCCGTAGGTTTTTCTGTAATTGCAAAATTTCCAGTGTCTCTACAGTATGTCTCTCTCTGCAACTTAGGTCTACTAAACACTTGAAGGGTTTCAACTTTTTTTTTCAAATAAAGCATTTTATGTTAAATCAGTGAATTAAAAATTCATAAAGTGCCGCTCTGGTTTGAATAAGAGAGAGCAGCCGGAAACACTTAACAGGTCTATTTATTAACTCACACACTTTTCCTTCCCATCTCAGCCAGGCTTGGGGTCCTAGGCTACTTCTGTGATTCTGAGGCTTCGATTTGCAGACATGGGAATGCATAGTAAAGGCGCACTTGGGCAATGGAAGTTTTTGACCAAGGAATGTTGTTTAGAGATTAAAGTTTAAACTGTGGCATGAAAGGCTGCTACGCACTGCCAGTGCTCTTCATCCTTATCTTGTTGGCCTCTCCTTCACGTCTCTTAAACAATCTCTGCTCATCTCAGCTTTTATGTTCACACACACATCTTCTAAACACGGTTCTTAATGTCGAGCTTTTTTATTAATTGAACACTGAGTGGAACCTTCAAGAAATCTATGACAAGCACTAACTTCAAATGAAAAGATTCTCTTAATAGAAAATTCAAAGGAAAAAGTCTATACAGAAAGTCCAGCATACAACATGTTATTGATAAGGTGACAAGCATGACTTTTCCCATGTCTGAAGATTTCCCTGACTTTCCTGTTTGTTTATCCTAACCCTTTAGGACGGCAGAAACAATCAAACTAAATGCAACCTTAATATCAGGAGCACAGACCAATCTGCAGGAGCTTCCGCAACAGGAGAAACCCTGGGCTGCGTTGTCAGAGGTCCTGGCCTACAGGCCCTGGGAGTAGAAGCATGGTGACCTAAGAGTGTCTGTTTCCCTTATTCTTGCTCATCGGCCAAGCAGACCTCTGTGCTGTGCAGGGAGGCTGGAAATGCGTCTGTCTGTACCCCACACCACACTCCCGAGCTCACGTTAGTGAGCGTACATTCCTTCTCTCAAACCTTCTTGAACCGGAACCAGGAAATGCAGTCAGTGCTTTGCCGCGTTCATTGTTCAATTCCTTCATGGGTAGTGTTTCCCTCATCGTGAAGGTGGTGTGGGGCAGATATTTACAGCCCAGGAGCTAGAGGCAGAGCTGCATGGCGGCTCCATTTGGCCTCAACCCAAACATTCCTGTCTTAACATTGCTCTTTTGATCCTAGGAATGTAAACAGAGCTCCCCAAAGAATTTCAGCACAGCACAGTTAAAGTAATACTTACTTTACATTTTTAGTACTTGAAATTTGTTCCACCTGAAACAAGCCTGAAAGGTCTAATCCTTCTCCTTCTCCTTCTCCTTTTCTCCTTTTCTCCTTCTCCTTTTCTTCTTTTCTCCTTCTCGTTCTCCATTTCTCCTTCTCCTTCTCCTTCTCCTTCTCTTCCTCCTCCTCCTCCTCCTTCTCCTCCTTCTCCTTCTTTACTTTTTCTCTCTCTCTCTCAAGACTTGGACTTGCTAGGTAGCCAAGTCTGGTCTTGAATGTGTGGTGTTCTGCCCCCTCACTAATTCAGTTATGTAAATTTCTGATCACTTCCACAGGAGATATCGACTGTCCACACTGCTGTCAAGTAAGATATGGGTAAAATATTTTTGTATCTTCTTGCACTCTTTTACAGGCTTTTCCTTCTATATTTTAAAAGGCCATATAATATTTCCCTGCATTTTGTTAATATAGTAAATAACACTGATTGATTTCAAAATGTTAAATTGATCTTTCCTTCCTACATAAACCTGATTTTGCTGTGTTGTTTAGTCTTTACAGCTAATGTATCTTTTATATTACTTTAATAACTGAAGTTGACCAGTTTACTTTTGTTTCTCATAATATTTTCTATGTTTTTTTGCCATTTATAGTGGTTACATAAAATAAACTGGGAATCATTTGTTTGCTTTCTTGTTCTCTGTAAGATTTTTGAGTAAGACTAGTATAATTTTTTTCTTAAATGTTTGATGTAATTCTCGATGAGTCTATCTAAACTTGGAACATCATCACTTTAGAATGGGAATTTTATTAATGATGATTTCAGTGTATTTAACAAATGCAAAATTATTCTGATCTATGTAAGACAAATATTATTTTTGATGTATGTATATTGAAAATTATTTGTTGTTTCAAATGTAACTGTACATCTTCTATTTCATCTGGCAGCATAAAATGTATCATTATATTTGGAGTAAGTGAGGGAGAAATGATTATCCCTTTTTATCCAATTTGTAGTTGTTTTCACCTTTTCTCTTCTTTTCTTGAGTAGTCTCACTAGAGGCTTATCAAGTTAATTACACTTTTCAAAGAACTAATCTTGGGTTCTTTATTGCTTTATGCTTCCTTTCCTGTTAATTTCCACTCTCATTGATTTTTCTCTCTGTCTCTTTTTGTAGTTAGTTTGCATTCGTAACTTCTTGAAATGGGTAATTTGAGATTTGATTTTCAGCTTTTCTTGCTTTTTAGTATATGCGTGGAAATTCCCATTTGTTATATCCTGAGAAATGACACTTTTAGGTTTTCTTGTTTGTTTGTTTTGTTTTGTTTTTGGACACATGCTGTTTACTGTGCTGTACAGATGGTGGTTGGGGAGTGTGCATGGTCTGAATGACCGGGTCTCCTCCCTCCGAATTCTTACATTGAATTCTAGCTTCCAGTGCTACCAGAAACCTTATGGAGGTGCTCGGTTTATAGAGGCGGAGCCCTTATCAGCGGGGTTAGTGCCCTTATAAGAGGTGCTCCAGAGACCTTCACCCCTCCCATCTGCGGGCTACTGACCTTCCCTAGACACTGGCTCTGTTGGTGTCTTGATCTAGGACTTTCAAGTCACCTAGTTTATCATGTTCTGTGATAGCAGCTTGAATCAACTAAGGTGGGGAGGCAGGAAGACTGGGAATGGACAGGCACAGATCTGATGATTGAATATTGAGGGGCAAAACATGTGGTCATTACTATTAGAAGAAATCATTGTCAGAGCAGCAAAAACTCCAGTTCACACTGCTTCTCAGAGTTGAGGCCTCAGGAACTGTGGAAAAGACGCTTCTCAGTTTGAGATTTGGCAGCTGTGTTTGGGTTTAAGATGTTTCACGATATTATGCATACAATTATCTATCATATTAGAATGTATAGCACGCAGAATGCACCTAGCAACTGTCACATATGTGGTTATGCAGTGTGCCAGGATGTCTGCTTGCCAGGGATAGACGAGGTCTACCCAGGCCCTCAGGCCAGAGACTGCATCCAGATCCTTAAGGAGAGAACACACAGCTGTCCAGCGGTGGCCATCCTGAGTCTCTTTACCTAAGAAATGGCAAGGGCAGCTAAGTCATGGGCTTGAAACTGCTCTCATTTGGGTCTGCACATCTGTCTTTTTTTGTTTACACGGTGGAGTAAAGCAGTTGTTACACAAAATGTGCTTAGCAAGTTGGTGAAAATAGCTTAAAAGTGGAATCAGCTTTCTTTTCAGCTGTAGATGATAAACGATAAAGTATCTCGCCTGTAAAAGAAAGTGGTTGAATTTAACTCATAGCACATCAGGTTGTGGATTGATTTTTTTTCATTGAAAGAGAAAAAAAGTCATGAATAAAACTGTCACAATTTACTCACAAATCAGTCATTCTATATTTGAGGTAGTCTAAAAAGTTTTCTTTCGCACACTGTGAGTAATACCTACAAGGATCGTTTTTGAAGGGCCGTCATTAGAAACCAGCAAAGTTACAGATGGAAGAGAAGTTGAACCTGGTGATTCTTCAGGAATCACTGAGGTTTATAATTGGCTACTACCTTACCAACCTGGGTGGTCGAGGGGGTGCACTGGGCTTCCCTAGTGGGAAGAGGCTTGGGGCTGGCTTTCTGTCTCACGCCAGCTCTCCAGCCCCCTTACCGTGTCCATCGCTGCTCAGCTGATTTGTGCTTGGGAAGGGAAAAAGCTCTCTGCAAAGAAATCAACTTCAGGGGCTGTGAATTTGTATGCTTGGCTAAATATTGTCCAATTCTTTCTGAAATTTGGAAATGGCCTTGAGCTCCCCAGTATATGCTAAGTCACAAGAAGGTGACATCCTTGGAAATCCGTGACTGAGACAACAACAATAATAAAATACCACATCACTTTAAAAACCACATAAGGCTATCTTGTCCACAGTATATGTCATGGTTCATGGTTCTAGTTTTAGTGACAGGTCATAGAATCATGACATTGGATGATAAATGTGGGCTTGGGTGTGATTATAGGATAAAGATATAGATCTTTCTCTTGTCCATACTCAATTGCAAACTCACCTAAACTGTAAACCTGAGTTTCAATGGCCACATCTTTAACTGAAGAGTTTCTTGCCAACGATTCGCAGAAGCGATCAAACACGAGGTAAGCATTGCTGAGCAGCTTGTGGTGTTTTCAGTGTCCTGATGTGCTTTTCCCTTCATACATGTCTCTGTCCATTGGCGTGGGAGGGGCTTAAATTCGTACATGAATAAGCCATTCTGACGCCTGGAGAGAAGGTGAAAGTCTCTGTCCTTTAAAGTAAAATGCACTGATGTGTAGATGGAAATAGAGATGAAAAGGGTTTAATTCTTGTACCTGTGAGGCTCCTGTGAAGTCAATATTTAGAAAATGACTTAACATGTGCTACTCACAGAGCCTTGTATGGAATAGGGCAGGTTCAGTGGGATTAAGGAAGGAGAAGAGGAAGACACTGAACAAAACAATGAGGGTTTGGACCGTGATAGTAGCAAAGGCAATGAAGAGAGATAAGCAGCTTAAAGTAGTTTTGGAACAGCAAAGAACATGTAATTTAAGAGCTTGATTTTTGAATACTGGGACTATCATTTTATAGCTTATGATTGGCTCATTCATGCGAAGAAAGTTTTAAAATTTGCTGAATCTTAGTTTCTTCATTAGTAGAATAGCACCAGAGTTCCTACTTCTTGGGTTGCTTTGAATGAATTAAATCATGTAACTTGTGAAAAGTTCTTAGTATCTAGTGCACTAAACACAGCAATTCAGCGCATGTTGGCTATTAATACTCATCAGTCCTAGGGTTCAGGTGAAGAATCACACAGTGCAGGTGAACCTGTATGGGTTGTTAAGCCAGTGTCTGGTTTTCCTTCAAATCCCATTGCTTCCTTGTGCTACCTGCATGACCTTGGGAAACTGGCTTGACCTCTCTGAACCTCAGTTTCATCATCTGTCAAAGGGGAATTTCAGCCACTCTTCCCAAAGCCCTCGCTAATGAAATGGATCAAAACACGAGAAGAGTGTATCCCATGTCAAAACATAACCAGGAGCTGAGGGTGGAGAGGTTAGGATGGTGTTCTTATCACTCATGTGTGAGCGCTACATGAATAGTCTTGGTATGAAAAGAATACAAAGAGAGATCAAGTTTGTTTAAGGGGAAAACAAGGTGAGCTTTGTTTTTATCAAAACTCTGATGCCTTGGCTAGACAGGTGGAGAAAGGATGGGTGTCGAAAGAATCAGCATTGGAGTATTAGCCTTGTGTTTCTAATTGGTATTCCATGAATGTGGATGGGATTCTCCAGAGGGGAAAAGGATGCAAGTGTAGCATTTTGGAGAAGACCAACCTGCAAGAGGAATGCTGGGAAAGAGAGGACCCTGGTTGACTGCGGTGAAGCTCTGGTGTTAGGTGGAGGCCAGGTGAAGGGCTAATGTTCATCTCGGAGACCAGTGCACCACACCTGCAGGGCTGTGACCTCAAAGAGGAGAAAGCTGAAGACAGCACTTGTTGGATTTGGGCACGTGGAGGGGACCTAGTGACTCTGACCCCATGGAGCACCATGAGTGGGAGGCGGGGCGCTGAGTGAGGAATGTGTCAGGGAGATGTGGGCAGCTGCAGTTCTGGGGCGCACTAACTGCTAGAGAACAGGATGTGAGGAATCCTAGGCGGGAAGCTGGAGCGATCTCAACCTTTTAACCCTGTACTTTTCTGCTGGAATCCTTCTGTCGGGGAGAAGATACTGAAACATTAAAGATGCTCTCAGCATAGAAGAAAGGGGAGAGGAAACCATGAAAGGGGATGGGAGGTGCCCCAAAATCTTGGATAAGGTCTTATAGATGAGCATTCAGTGAGGGTGATGGAGGTGGAAGGGAGAATGTGAGCGAAATGGTGGCATGGGCAGCCCAGTCAGGAAGGGGATGAGAGAGCAGGGCAGATGGTGAATAGCAGGGGGAAGGAGAAGGATTAAGGGGCAAGAAGGGCTATAAAAATAAATAGGTAGTGTGGGCTCCTCCCAGCACCATCTCTGCTGCCCAATGAGGGTGAAGAAATAAATAGGTCATATTTGAAGTTTGCCTAGCATTGATCTCAACTGGACTTGGTGTAATCCATGCCAAGTGAATTCCCGTAGGTTTCACAGTGGGAAAGTGTAAATGGACAACTTGCATTCATATACTCACCTTTCAAAATCAAGATTCTTAAGCATTCCAAAGGTTGAATGTGCCCTAGTGTGTGCCCAATAGCTTCAAGAGAGATTTGTATCCCTCTCTTTGGGCTGTTGCATTCTTCTTTGCCAAAATAGAACTCCTAGAGTAAAGGAAGAGAAATACTACTCAGCAAGTCATCATAAAGATATAGAGGCATCATGTGGTAAGGAAGATAAAGAAAAATAGGGGGGTAAGAAATAGCTTACTTTTGATTTGAGATTAGCGAAGTAGCATTGACAACTTAGGAAAGGTATTCAAGTGTTTTTGCTCTTGGTTAGATCTTATTTGTACGATAAAGCATTTTGTAGATAAAGGATTTGTATGATCTAGGATTTCTGTGTGGTTCACAGTTCTGTTGGCAAGGGATATTCTTTGGAAATGATGAATATTGATGGAAGTAGAAAGAGAAATGGAAATGAACTTCAAAGCCACATGTAATTAGTAGTAAAGAATTAAGATTTGGAGTCTCGCTGACCTTGGTTCTAATTTTCCCTTTACCATGTACTAGCAGATGGCCTGGTCAAAGTTTCTCTATGCCTACTCTCTCATAAGTAAAACTGGAGCTGGAGCAGGTATCTAAGCTGTCGGTGTGGTGAGTGCTCTATGTGACAATATGTGCTGACTGCTTCACAGTGCCTGCTAACCAGGAAGGACTTAAAATGTGTCCGAAAAATAAAGTGGAATATATGTATTTATGTAACTACTAACCTTTTCTTTTCACTTTGTTGTTTCTAACTGGTATCTGATTCCATGAATGTGGATGGGATTTTCCAGAGGGGGAAAAGGATCCAAGCGTAGCATTTTGGAGAAGACCAACCTGCCAGAGGAATGTGGGGAAAAATTGGTTGTGAATGTTTTGACAGTAAAAACACAAGTTTTTACTGGTTCATTGTAGTGGTTCATTGCAGGAAGGAAGAGGGGAAAATCAAGAGTAGGACAAGCAAAAGAGAAATATTCTTTAGACAGGAAACTAGTTAGTTAATGACTAAAAATACTGAGGGATTGTCACAGAGACTGACTTGTCCCTGAGGCCAGGAACCTAGTGATTTTTAAGCAGCATGATGACTCTTTCGGATGACTGGTGGGACTTTGTGAAAGTTTTTCTGCTGATCTTCTCAGGGAAAATGACCTAGGCTTCACCATCACCGCTCCTTCAGAATTAAACTATGTGTATTGCTAAGAGTATTTCTCATGTGCTGACATGACAAGATGATGGAATCCTTCCGTCTGCACCATCTACCTTAATGGGAGAAAATGAAGGTTTTCGGAATGTGCGGCATGGCTGGGCTTAAATACAAACCTTTGGTTACAACAGGTGGTTAACTAGTGTTTGTCTGGCTTAGCCAAGAAAAGAATATTCGTGCATTGCCCTCTAAGCATCAAAATAAGCCATGATTCCTATTAACGATAACCTCACAGTGCAACAGTGAGGCACGGGAACCTGTATTTGGAAGGAAAATACAGGTGATCATTTGAGATTAAATTCTTACCTTCTGGAAGTTTGCAGGCAGATGGGAGAGACATAAGTGCAAGAAGAAATATTCTGTGTTTTGGCAGTAGAAGCACTGGGACAACTCGTCAGACCAGAGGAAGTGTAGATACAGAAGAGATGTGTGAACATGCTATATTTTATATCCACGGGAAGAGGTGGAGGGTTTCTGGATATGTTTGGAAATTTTATTGGCATATTAGGAGAACAGACTGAGGGTAAGGTGGAGTCCAATCCCACTTTCCTATTTTAACAACTACTTTTCTAGGCCCAGTGTTAACAGGGTAGGCCATGTGTGTGTTCTTCTGATTGTGTCAAATTCTCCTAGTAAAGTATTTGGTTAAAATTAGTGTGAGTGAAGTCACAAGAGAATGGTACAAGACCATCCACAAGTTGTTTGAGCTCAAAATATACTATAGAAGGTGCTATTCAAAGTGGTGGTTTTCACTGTCACATCATTTATCATCATTTACTGTCTCGGCTTAGCAGGTTCAGCCCTCCTCCTGGACTCTTACTCTGCATAAATGGTCACAGGCAGAGGGAGGAGGCCCGATGACTGTCTCTGCATGAGCCATCGCTTGTGGGTACACATGAAGGAGCAGGGAGGAGTGAACAGTCTTGCCTTTTTGGTAAAAGACTCATTTGATCTCTCCCAACCACAGCAGAGAACAAGGCAGGTTTCCTGGAAGAAGCTCAGAGGAGGGAAAAGGAAAATTAGAAGGCATCATCTGACACGTTGGGTCTCAGCTCGAATTCCTCATCGCCAGAGGGCTTTTCCAAGAAGCGTGTCTGGCTGTGGTGTCCTAGCCTTCGGTTGGGTGGGTCCCGGATCAGATCTCCCCCGTTGGCTAGCCCGATGGCACCGGCACCAGCTGCTTCCTTCCAGGAATGCCCATCATCCTGGGTCTGTAAGCATTTGTTTTCATTTCTTATTTTTTCTGGTGCCCAGGACTCATCCTAGTCTTTTCTTCTTGGTCCAAACATTTGGGGCCATTGTGTTTTCTTACGACTCTTCAGGGGACATCTTCACATGCATCCGTTTGCTCTTTGTACCCAGCCAGCAAAGACCTCTGTCCCTTAACTTCTGTTTTTTGAATTGTCAAACTGCTTTAAGGGTTTTTGCTATCTTTTTTTCTCATTCTACTATGTGCCAGTTACCATGTCAGGTACCAATGCTGCAAAAATAAACAAGTCCTGGGCTCTGTGCTTAAGGCAGACACAGATGCAAGAGTTAGATAGGTAAGAACACCTAATATCACTGATAAAGGCAGAGGCATGGAGCAGGGTATGATAGTGGAAAAGGGTTCAATGGCAGAATAGACACAGCCCCTAGATACATGAATGGATTGTCCTGGAAAGGCCACTAAGGAAGAGTACTATAAAAGAAGGGATTAGTGTGGGGACCGTTGGGAGTCCTCAAAGGAAAGTTTTCAAGGCGAGACCACAGATTTGAAATTTAGGAAAGACTTGCTTTTGAGTCATAAAATATGGAGTTCATAGTTCATACCAAAATCCTGAATAAGGGATCGAATAGGCTAGATAGCATAAATTGGAGACAGATTTGAGAGCTATTTAGGAAAAGATATTGCATATTTGTTGATTGATTCCTTGTACCAACATTTGAGGAGATGGTGAGAGACACAGAGATTCATAACACAGTGCCTATAATGATCATGTTGAAGCCAGGGGCATAGTAATCTCTTCCTGGGGATGTGGAAAACAGAAAAAGTAGAACTGACTGAAGGCTTTTATGTGATGGTAGTAGGTGTAAATAAAGCTGAATCCAAGCCAAAAAAATTCATTAATTCATGTCCTACCAAAATATATTTTAGCTGGATGGTGGGGTGGGGTGTAGTGCTCCCTGGAGTTAATCTGCACAGTCTGGACCTCTGGTCACTGTGTTTCCTATGGTCCTGCCCTCCACGCCCACTTAATTTTCCCTTCAAATCCTCTCCTCACCATTTCTATGCTCTTCAGCTTTAATTTATTGCTTTAAACTCTTTCTGGCTCTCTGGCATTGCCAAATTTTCCTCTTGGTACCAAGTTCCCAGCTTCATGTATTTCTAGGCTAAAACCAAAAGCAACAAACATTTCTTTTCCTTGGACTCAGGATTCAGAGAAAATCTCTGGCACTATAACAGAAGACATTTGCAGAGGATACGTGACTCCTGAACCAAGTGAAATTTTTCAAGGCAGACAATTTTGCAATTTCCAAGGCAGACAAGGCTAAGAATGTTGATAGCTTAGGCAAGCAAGATACTTGGGCAATAAAAAAAATAAAAACTTCTTATTTTTTAAAAAGTGAAAATCTCTATGTCCCTTGGTTGTGTTCTATCAAGGCAACCCTTAAATACTCATTTTCTTTCTCCCTGATCTGTTGAAATAAGCCTTAAAGTCCCAAGTTTCCTACTCCAATAAAGGTAACATCTTGTTAGATTGTGAGAGAAAAGAAGTAGCAATCGACTGCGAAGGAGGAAAAGGGAGTAGAATTGTGAAGAGCATAATTTCCAATAAATGACAGGGAGCCAGAAATCTCGCAATTTTTGAAATTTAAACATCCAGGTAGATGCATTCTTTCACCGTTCATCTGATCAGGCATCTGGTTATCTAATGCCCTTCATCATGTGGAGAGAAAGAACATATGCACTTGCCATGCAGTGTAGACTTAGGAAGTGGTTTTGGCATCTCAGAGATGGTTTTGGATAAGACTCTGTTATGAAAGCTAAATACAGCTTATGACTGCATGCTATCAGAATGCAATGTGTTTATTGGCTGTTCAGTCCCCTAAAGCCACACTGAGATCCTGCAGAGGAATTGATATCAGAGGCAATTTATAAGGAGAAAGATAAATTTTAGTTACTGAAAAATACGGAAACAGCTTTGAATCTTGATTCCGCAGACAAGCAACACAATCTCCATGACAATGGATGACTGTAAGTCCAGACTGGCAGAGGCACATACGTTGGGTGATTTTATCCGATTGCCACGGCAGGACCCCAACAAACTCAATGACATAATGAGTGTGAGCATAAAAGGGAGATGTCACAAGCTACTCCAATGGGATGAAAGGTGAGAGAGAGAGGTCATATTGTTTGTGCACTTCCGTTTCCCAGGTGAGACGGAAAACCAATGACTCTCACAAGTGTTCCACAAGAAAATAAAATTTAGTAACTAATAATAGCTGGGAACTGAGTGGAAGGCAGAAGGGAGGACAGTCATGTGCAAAATGTTTAGGGATCCTCTGATCCTCTTATGTTCCACCAGAATGACCACCACAACAAAATAATGAGAATGGGTTTCTTGAGGACAATAACCATGCACTTCCAATTTTTACCTTCCTTACCCAGGATGTTTTATGGTACTTGGTCAGTGTTTAATAAATGCCTGTGAGCTGAAAGATTATGAGATCAAAATGGCTGGCACGGATATCACAGATCACATTCATAATATTTATACGATGGCATATACAGCAATAGGAACTTTACCCACTTGCCTGTAACTAAAAGTTGTCCAAGATTTTGTTTTTTTTAAGAGGCCACGTAATAAATAATTCAACCTCTCAGACTGACAGGTACATTGAGAATATTATGGAGGTAATTGACAAAAAGTAAAGCTCTAAAATTTTGGACAAAATTAAAAATACATTCATAATCATGTAAATATTTTGTAGTGAAATTATTTTAGGGAAAAATAACATTTTACTTTATCAGCGTTCACCGTGTTCCAGATTATCATAACTTATTGCAGGTGTTTTCTGTTAATGCTGACCTGTAATGATTATTTCATTGATAATTTACATTTTATATAATTCTTGTATCACATATAATATTATTAGTCTTTTTTTTGTAACATTAAAAAATATAAAAGCCATTTTTAGCTCTCAGGGGAGATAAATACCTGTGACAGACTGTTGGCTGTACTTTGCTGACCCATGATCTTTATTTACTAGTTTTGAAATCCATTTGATTGATTGATTGATTCATTGATTGATGGATTGATTTTGGACCCTGTCATGGAAAAATTGGAATTGGAAAATTTGTATCTGTTAGCAACATCTTACACACCAGAAAAGTTCCCTTATTTGAAAGTTTTCCTTTGTTTTTACACCGATACTTTCATGTGGGCATTGGTCTGAGAAACACCCAAAAACATCCTCTTGGTTAAACCTGATCGCTTCCTCTTCCTCCTGAGCCTGACTTAGCAAGGCTGGGATAGAGAACAGGGTGTCACAAGCACTTCCTCCCCTGGGATAAAAATATGATGAGGACAGAATCCTAAGGAACTGCCAAGTGCACTGGATGCCCAAATTTGAAGATTTTTTTATGTTGTGTTTTGGTCGGGTATGCCTGAGATGCTTCTACGCATTGTAAGCCCTGCTCCGGCAGACTCTTCCAGGCTGGCTGTCTTTCTTCCTCCCTCAGAGCCCTCGCTTCTTTGAAGTGCATGTCAGGGACTTCACTCTCCACTGCGTTTCCTCGTTGCCTTCTTAGCTCTGTCCCCGAAGTGTTCTCAGTCATTGTGTCCTTTCCACCTGACCTCACCCAGTTCCCCGATGTCACTGCCCTAGTCCGCAGTTCGGGATGGAGAATACACAGTGGCACTGATTTGGTTCAGAGCCTGATGCTGTCATTTCCTGGCTGTGCTCTGTCTCTGAAACTATAAAACCCATGCAACAATAGCAAGTGGGATTTTAAAAAGATAAGTACTTCGAGTAATAACTATCTGAGAACCCTCAATGTATTGTGAACCTACACCGTCATTTAAATATAGGTAAAAAGACATAATACAAACACAAATGGAACTAACTATTAACATTTACTGCATGGCTGCTATGTACTGAAAGTATTTTACAAATATGCATTTTGTTTTCAGTATCAAACTCTCGACCTCATTCTTGCCAGGCAGGCACTGTCTGTGCTGCTGAGCTATATCCCTGGCTACAAATATGCAGGGTTTTTTAGGCTTCATGACAGCTTTGTGACTAGCTTATATTATCCTCCTTTGTTAGATACCGAAAGAGAGGAAGACAGATATAAAGATCCTCATCTATGGTCACCAGCAATGAAGTAGTGGGTCCTGGGGGTGTAGTCCATGGTCTCAGTTCCTTGACCTCTTGAGTTCCACCTGTTTTCTCCTCCAATGTTGTTCACCCATCTTTTCATCATTAATCATCTTAGCACCTTGTATGTTTTTATTTTAAACTTCCTAATCTCTGATTATTTTTATTCGCTTTTTAACTTTTCAGGTTACTTCTGGTGTCTATGGAGGAATTTTGCCCAATTTTTATGATTGAGTTATAGATTTTTTGTTTAAATTTGAGTTCAGTTAGCAGTCCATTATTATACATGTTCTTTGCAAATATTTTTTCCTGGTCTATGATTTATCTTTTTATTCGTCTGATGTGACCTTTCCAATCCATGTTTTTAAAATTAAAAGTGAATTCGTTTTATGGGAAGTATTAGCACAAGGCCCAGGACAATGACGCACCTCAAGGTTAAGCTCATCTCAAGGCTACTTACAGACATCAGAACTTCATCACTCCACTCCAAGTCTACTGACAAAGTTTTCTAAAGGCCAGTCCATGCAGTCCAGATGGTAACCTCTATGGTCACCATGTTTTCATTCAATCCATTTGCCAAGACTAGAGGAAATAGGAATATTGTCTTGGCAAAATACAGTTATAAGTCAAAGAAAACAAAGTTATGACACCTATTTTTGCATCTTTCCTAGCTTAAGGAATGAATTAACACATCTTCAACAAAGAAGAAATACAAGTGTCTGGCCGTATTTTCTGAGTGAAATGAAAAAGCAACGTGGCTTTACTGTTATCATACTTCCATATGGGTGACTCAGCACAGATTTCTACAAAACAAACAAACAGAATCATTGTATGTGATAGAAGTTCCATCTTCGATGTCCTCAGGCTCCAAGTCAAGCCCTGTGGAGGGACTCAGTCATTCTTGGTATGCAAGTGCATTTATTCTGTTATTCAGACACATATCTTGCTATTCATTTACTCTGTTTCTTAGGACTTAGTTCTTAAAATGTGATATTTGCTAATTTATGTTTTAATGTTCTTTTCTCGATGAAGCTGATCACACACAGAGAGATATTGGATAAAACTTATGTAAGACTATATCTTTTTATTTCAGGTTTCCTGGGGATAAACTGTGGGTTTAAAACAAATGCACGTGCTTGAAAATATCAAGTAGCTGTTCAGAAAAAAATAACTTTACCTTGAGGCCTCCCTGTGGTCCCACGTGCACTCTGAAAATTTATGTTTAATGTATGGCTTGTTTCCATCTTTGCCTCAGCTTCCAGGAAACAGAACACCATTCACTGCCTGTGAAAGGAACTGATTATTGTACCTGACCCTAACCCTAGACAAGCCTAACAATTGCGCCTCTATCTTTTGAATAATTTTGTTTTCATTGCTTTTTATTTTTTTATGATAGGTTTAGTTTTCAAGCAATTTCAGTGATTTTTTAAACCCTCTAAAACATTTCAATGACTTCTTTCAACGGATGTGTGGAGCACTGTGTAAGTTACTAGGTTTCAAACCCAGTCTTGCATAGGCAGCTTTGTGATGCAGGGCTGGCTGGGTAGCACAAATCACATCTTGAGACTTCACCAGCGGCCTCCCTGTCAAGCACTGCCGGTAGGGGGCGATCGAGGGAAACTGAAAGGCTGGAGCAAAAGGAAGGGACGTTCTTCTTCCTCCCTGGAAGCTTGTGCGCTTCCTTTCTGCTTCCTGTTCCCAATGACTTCGTGCAGCGCTGTGTCTTTATGTAGCAGCTGTATGTTCCTTCTGATAGTAACTCATGTCTCCAGTGAGCAGTTGACTTTTCTGACACAAATGGAACTTATTTCACTACTTGCTATGCTGCCTGCAGCCCTGGTCTCTCTTCAAAGGCTTAAGTATCAAATTCACTGGGCTTTTCCATTGAGTGGAGAGGGATGGGTATGGATAGCCTCTTCCTTCAAATACGAATTTCAGCTTCCCAAAGGCCACCTCCTCAAAGTGTAACAATTCTGACATCTTCTTTGTCCCTCCAGCATCAGAAATGGTAGTTGCTCTCTGCTGTTGTTACAGTATTTCTGAGACACTCAGGAGCTCTATTTTTATCCTCCCAAATACCTACTAATCACTTTACAACTAGTTAACGATGTCCTACATTAAATTCCCTCTCTTAAAATAACTGGGATGGTTTTGGATAGTAGTGTGGTTTCTTCTCACTATGAAAGGTATTTTATATGTATTAGGCATAACTTGTAAGAACCAGGGAGCAGTTGCGATCCAACTAAAGCTTCTGCTTTATATAGTTGATCTTCTTATAAGGTTAGCAACAGGTGAAAATATATGAAGGTTAGTGACATTTTCTCATGTCTTTTCTGCATGATGAACAAAACAAAACAAAACAAAACAAAACAAAACAAAACAAAACATCCAAAAACACATCCACGAAAGGAGGAAGAGAGTAAAGAGGATAGCAAAAAAGGGCTGGTACTGCATAAGGATGGTGAAGAAAGGCCTCTGTGGGCAGGAGACATTTGGGTAGATTGGACAGAAGTACAGGGTTAAACTGTGTGTAGCATGAGTGTTTCAGGGAGCAGAACTGGAAGGTGGGGCCAGTGATTTAGATGAGCAGCACAGTGCCTACCTGGCAAGCACAAGGTCCCAAGTTTGATTCCCAGTAGAAAACAGAAAGAGAAAGACAGACAGACAGAAAGAAAGATGGGAGGTGTAAGGCATGAGGGTAAAGCATACCCTACACCTGTCATTAGCCATGGAAAGGCGGATATGTTTCAAGCAGAGGAAGAACATGGAAAAGTAGTGGGAAATTAGAGTAGAGAGACCACTGGAAAATCAGACCTTGTAGAGCCAGTGAGGCACATTAAGGATTCTGAATGCCAATCAAAGTGAGATGGTAAAACACTGAAGGATTTTCAATAAAGGAAGGAAAACCAAGTTCTTGTTTCCAAAAAAAATTGAGTATCTATATTGTGCTAGGCAGTCTTCTAAAAATGAATAATATACCTGTGAATGAAACTTACTTATTCTTCTAATGGAAGAGATACATTAAGAACTTCTAAGTCAATTATAAGCATTATGGAGAAAAAACAAAACAATCAAAATACATGGAGTACCAGGGGTAGAAGATCCTGAAAGAAGCAAGGACAGGTAAGGAGGGCATTTAGGGGCTTGCTTCAGTATTCTGGGGGGAGCTAATTGTGAGTGGGACCATGATGGGTGTGAAGATGCTTAAGAAAATGGGTTCAGATTCTGGGTGTATTTCAGATATAGTGTTTTGTTGAAGATTTAGAAAAGAAGTTCATAGCTTACAAGATCATAGCTTACAAAAGTTTATATCTCATTCTTCTTTAAACTTCTAAATTTCTCTCTCTGCACTTCACTATTATGCATTCTCTTCTTTTGTTCCAGTGAACCTGATTCCCGAAAGAGTTGCATGCCCCCTGTTTGCTGGTCATTTGCACGTGTGGAGATCCTGTGACACCTTATTTCCTTGCATAGCTCTTTGTCCTTGTCCTTCACATCATGGTTACATCTCTGTAACCAATGACCTCCCTGCTTTCTGAAGATGAGGTTAGATGTCCGCCCTCTGAGGCCAACCGCAGAGCTGCCCTCTACAATGAATCACCTGGCAAGTGCTGCACATATTTCTTATAATCAAAACTCTCAGGTTTTTAAAGGTACATTGTTAACTCTGTTTTGGCAGAGCTCTTGATCTGGGGGATATTTCAAAAAATTCCCTTATATTACTCAGCTTTCATGGTACTGGAACAACCCAGCACCTATAACTTAAGGCAAGAGATTATTTTGGCTAATGGTTTGAGAGGTTTCAGTTCATGATCACCTGGCTCCAAGCAGAAACGTCGTGGTGGAGGAAGCCTGCTTAACTCAGCAATTGGCTGGAAGGAGCCCAGATATCATCCCCCAAAACACCGCACATAGCCCACTTCCTCCAAGTAGGGTCCTTCTTCTAACAGTGCATTCAGCTATGAATCATCAACTGAAGAAACCAGTGAGGTCAGTGTCCTGATAACCAGTTGCTGCTGCAGGATACTTTTGATCTGATTGGGTTAACAAGCATGATTAACCTGCACATGCATGCCCTCAGACCAAAAATACGAGTGTACGACCCCAAAGGAGATGTTTGGTGGGTGCCGTACCGTCCAGATGAGTATTGGGTACGCTGCCTCCTCCATGTGTTCTTATTCAGGAAAACTGTATACTAATGCAGAACAACTGGATGAATTACTGAATTTCTTTTCACTTTGTAACTGCATGTTTTGCTAATTTGACCTTAACTCACCTTTCTTTTCTTAATATAATAATTATGTACAGTTATTTCAATGTGCTGAGTTCACTTTGTTGTGAATAAATAACAAGTTTTGATCAGCAGCTCACTCTGCCTCGTAGAAAGAGCTACTGCTTCCCCTATTAAAACAACATGTAAAAACATCACACTCATTTCCCAAAATATGGAGTGAATTTCTTCAAATTTTGGAACCAATCCATTTATGTGAAATAGAACTCCTCAGACTGGTAAATTCCCTGAGATTGTCATTACAGACCTGTTAACTGAAAATGGGTTTCTATTTTAAGTGAATACTGCTTTTGGCAGCCAGTAGAGCCTTCTGTAGACATCTTTGCAAGAATGAGATAACTCATCGGAATTCATCCCAGCCAGAAATAAAGACTCTTGATGCCTGCTGTAGGTTCATTACCGGAAGGATGGTAAGTCTGGCTTAGCATTGCTTGGAAAAATAATTTATGGTTGGCACTCCCAACGTGTTTAAAAAGGCTCTTTTCACATTTGGCCAAATGTTTGTGTCTTGCTTTTCATAATTTATTTGAAGTCTACCTTTGAAATGCTCAAAATAAGATTGTTGTTGGAAGACCTCTATCTGAGATCCAGGAAACCGTTTTCATCTTGGCTGCGGTTCGAGCCCACATCATGTATATTAATGTACTTTGCTTGTTCTAAACTACTTTTTGTTTCCACTTTTGCTAGACCTTTGGTAACATGCTTAGCCTAATAACTCATCATTTTCACTGGAGCCAGCTAATTGTGCACCCTAATGAAGAGGTCTGAACTTAATCTGTCAAACTTATGTTTGCGCATGGGCCGCTTTACTGAAAACAGCCCCAGGGTAAGGTGGAGTTCTTTTCAAAGAACCATGTGGAAGGAACTCTTTAAAAATATGTCCTTGCTAATGACATGTTGCACAACTTAATTCTGTAAGTGCTACAGAGTTTTGTAAATGTGTGCAAACTTCCTACAGATATTTACAAGCCCACTCTAGTACGTATCATTTTTATATGGGCTAAGATAGTCATCTTATTGATAATAATTTTAGGTGAAAATGCAAAGTCATTAACTTGTGGTTTTTTTTTGCTTCCTTTTAGAATGGTCTCTCTGTTTCCCTTTGCCTGTGGTATTGTCTGCCTCTTTTCAATCCAGTTACCATCTCACCATCATGTACGCTTACACAATTGCTCCTTACCACTGGGCAGAACATCGTATATACCAAGGAGGCTTCACTAGGGTACGCTGCTCTAACTGGACTCAATATAGACAAGTATTTCCTGGATGTCATTTAATTTAATTTATTGCTTGTCTTAATACAAATTATAGACAGTGGCATCAATTTTGATTTTTCATTTGTTTCTGCAGGAACCCTAAATTCCTATCATTATAGCGAATATTGGTTGCTTTGGGTTTTCCTGAAGCCATGTACCTTTATTCATGTGATTCCTTCCAGGCTGTCTCCAAGTGCAGACAAATAACTAATCAGAGTAAGCAGGTTTAATTCCAAACTCTCACTGGAACTTTTGGGAGAGAGATGTCTTCATTTCACTAAATTGGGTTGTGAGGACACTGTCTTTGAGCTCTGAGAGTCATTATGCTGGGAAAATGTGTGCAAAACTTAAGCCATTTCAGAGGAAAACAAACACATTACTTCCATAATACCGAGTACCTGAATCCAGGTGTGTCAAAATCCGGAGTTTCTTAGGTTTTGCAGGGAGAGGGTCAATGCATTGCTATTATTTTGTCTTGTTTATTCTTGATGAAGTGAATTTGTGTTAAATTTTAGATATTTGCAATTGAAAGAGCCCTGAATAGATACAGCTATTAGTCCCAATTGTATAGATGAGAGAAGGAGCTGTGAGACGTTTAGAAAATTGAAAGTTAATAGGGTATGGGATTGGAATTAGAAGTCACCTGTATCTATGTGCTTTTAGGATCCATTCTTCTTTCTTTCTTTTTTTTTGCTTTACCATATCACATTAATACTTTTGCATATGCTTTGGCTGGTTTATTTTGGGTTTTCTGAAAAATTTTTAATTATTTACATATTGGTGGACCAAGTCCATGACTTGCAGTTGTATACTTTTCTACTAGTTTTTTGGATCAAGGCAATGTGAGCGGTACGGCGGCACCCATGTTCTGACGATTTGCAATAGACATCCTCTTGTCTTGGTTGAATTTTCTGGTGACTAACGTGTCCTATCTGGTCTTTTTACACACTGGCAGTCCCTTGCCTGTAGTCACTCACTCTTTTTCTCACAGAAAGACCTTTGGATGTTTGATTCGCTGTTGCTTCAAGGGTCTACATTCACGACGTCAGTTTCCATCCTTTAGGATTATTTTTCAGAAACACAAACAGGGATTGAGTGAAACCATCACAACGCTTATTGGAAATACTGGAAAAATTCTGACTTTTCCTCCGCTGTGTCAGAAACGATTTACGAGAAACGTCTGTATTTTATTTTAGGAATTGTCATTGTGTTTGCAGGTGGCCTTGGACAAAATTCTATTTCTAGGTTTCGCCAAAGGGAAGGTAACAGGAGTGGGAGAGGAGTGACTAAGCATCCTCCAATAATAATTTACGCTTCGCAGTGAGCATGAGATTCTCATTTTCCTGACATGACTGCGAATTCACAAGATAGGTGTCCGGAAGCCTTTTGAAATTTCAAAAATACCCCTTTTAACTTATAGCTAAACACAAAACCCCAAACAAGTAGAAACCTGGTTTGGTGCACACTCAAGGCAGGTGGACCTTTCTGGTCGGTGGGTGTCATTTGCTAAGACCTAATTAGCAAGGCTTGGTGGCATTTTCCGTAAGGAAACCGGAATCCTTTGCCTGTAAAGGTCTCCATTAGCTCAGTGTGTGTGTTTTTGTTGGCCTTTAGAGAGGGTTTGGTCTATTATGGTTTGTTGATGGCTAACAGTGTTCTTGGCCCCGAGTGAGATATAGAAGAAGAAGGTACAGGGTCCGCCCAAGGCACTTGCAACCAAAGTCAGCAAAACAAACACCTTGCTATTAGTTTTGACCTTGCGGAAATCAGGTTTAAATATCAGTGGTGCTGTATTCCAGAATATTTCTATTTCTGTCCCATTGGGATGGAGAGGAATGAACTGCATAGCTTGGTTAGCTTCGTTTCTTCCATTTTTAGCCTGTCTCGCTTCCATACTGCAGGGCTTTTTCCATGGCTCAGTTAACCACATATGTGGTCTTTGGGATCCACAGGTTTCAATGTCATGCTCGCCCGCTCCTTAGTTCCCCATAGTTGAATTGCATTGAACCCCACCTATTTTGGTTGGTAGGAAAGGATCATTGGCTCAGATCAATTCCAAATATTTTTTTAAACACCGGAGCAAATGTTTATCCTTATATGTAATTGTGTGACTATCCACAGCATTTCAAATAAAATAATAGCTCTGCATTGTGAAGACTCAACTATCCCACGTCCTCTGCCAGGTAATCATTTTCCACATTAATAGGGAAGGGGAAATATTAGACCTCAAGCTCTCTGGTGTCCATCATTTTGGGGAGGGCAGGTGAAGTTGGAGGGGTGGAGGGGGGAGGCGAGGGATGACTGGCAAGCAGAACGTGGAAAAAGGAGGAAAAAAACATAATTTGGAAAAAAAATTTGCATGGCGTGGCTATTGGCGAGTGAAAGTCTGTATGGGAAAGAACAAATATGGCAGTTTAACTGCCAACCAAATTATTGATCTTGCTTAATCTATAGATAGCTCCTGATTATAAGCTCTCAGAAGTAGACTAGGATTGCTAAATTCGGCTGATTGAATCAGCCACTGTGAACAAATTTACACACACATACACATACACAGACTATTGCTACATCTGGAAGCAGGTATGAATCTTACAATATATTGTGCAAAAGTTGGACATAGGAGATTGGAAAATGATTAATTACATTCTAGTGACATTGGGAAGAGGCTAGAGAGCCCTCATGACTATTAGCCTTGGCACTATGATGGCTGGAAGAGCTCGTGTTAGGGTGTTCTGGGATGTTTAGAATATTCTATTTCTTGGTCAGGGTTATTTATATGCATGTATTCCCTTTGTGAAAATTCATCAAGCTGTAAGCTTGCAGTTTGTGTTTTTTTCTATATAAAATTTATACTTAATTTTAAAAATATTACTTCCAAATTACTAGTGGGTGTTAGAGAGATGTTTGCATGTATATCTATTGTTAGGAAGCCATTAAATATGTATGCTCAATAATTGTATTTGTGTCCTTTTTCAAATTAGTAACTGAGTGATATTTGATTTCTGAGAAATTTTGTTGAGTGCAAATTTTGGGGTTACCAAGGAAAGCGTATATGTTTTGGGCAGTAGATTGATGAGCATCCAAGTATTATGAGTTAGTATTAGTTTCATGATAATCAAAGGCAGTTCACATAAGCCTCAAACGCCGACAGTCTGGGTGTGAGCTGAAAAGGAGTGTGGTTAGGCTAGATCGGTGTTGGGAAAACTGGCACACGTGCCACAACAGGCCATTTGTACCACTGAAAGCTCTAAAAGGTTTGCCATCACTGGGCTAAATCATGGCAGTTTCACGGTGGATAAAGAAAAGTGATCTTCGCTACATTGTTCCTCAGATCTTGAGATATATAGCAGTTACTGTCATCAGAACTTGTCACAGCATATCTTGGAGGGAAATCTGCCTATAGGCCCTTTCCCAGCAGAGATATTCTTCTAAGAAAGAAGGAAGGCTACTGTGGTTATGGTGGAGGAAGGGAGGGAGGGAGGTTGAGAGAGAGAGAGACAGAGAGAGAGAGAGGAAGGAGGAACAGGGAGGGAGGCAAGGGGAGAAGAGGGGAGAGGAAAGAGAAGGGAAAAGTGAGCAGAGAAAAGCAGAGTGTGGCGTAAGGTCAGGAAGACTTGCTGAGATAGTCTAGAAGTCATCAGCTTCAAAGAGAACTCAACTGAAACTGGCAAAATGGTGAGGTCATTGCATCATGCTATGGAAAAAAATTACCGTATGCTACACACTGCCTACATGCCAAGCACCTTATGCAACACTATTTGGTTTTCATTTCATTCTATAGATGAGAAAATTGGAGGGATGGAGAGGATTTTCAACACAGCACATCAGACTCCAGTGTAAATATTCTTGTTCACTAAGCTAACATTCTTATTCAGAACTTACTCTGGAGAATAATAATGCAATGTGTGGAGTTCCCTCACCATCCCAACCACATTTATCTCATGTGAAGTAACTTGTTTTGTTCCCTGGGTCATAGCATGAGGGAGAGGGCCAGTAGGGAACCCAGGTCAGCTGCTCCAGAGTCAGAGCTGGTCCTCGCGGTAGCACACAGACCCATGGAGCACCCCGGAGTCACCCTATGGGCAATGTCTGTGGGGATCTGCCTCTTGCACCCAGATCTACTCATTCTCTGGCATGGTAATAATCAAGTAAAGCTATTATTGTATCTTGGGGAAGAAATATTTACGCACGTGCTCAAAAATCCATCAGTCTATTGGGGAGTTTCTTCTGTCCTGGGATTAAAAAAAAAAAAGAACAGAAAAAGAAAAGCTACTAACAGATCCTAGATACGATTGCATCAAGGATCCCCAGATGTGATTGGGTTTGATGCTCAAGGGTTTCAGAATAAGTCCTAAGGAAAATGCATGGTGTCTCCAAACCTCAGGCGATTTACTGTGGTCACCAAGGCCTCCACAGAGAGAGCTTTTCTATTGGTATATTTATACTTTCTTTACTTAGTATTGATTCTAAATAAGGACAAAACCCATCCTTGATGGGAAGCCTATGAGTAAGAACAGATGAATTAGAGTTTGTTTTATCTTCCCACTTTCCTTTTGCTGTGGCTAAAAAAAACCCCTTCCCTTCCAAGGGAGATGGGAGGTAATCTAGAAGCAGCAGGCACCACCCTCAGAGCCCAAGTGAAGAGTCTGAAGAATCCATGGCACAGGAGTGGTGATTTGGGGAGGGGGAGGGCACCCCAAACCTCTTGTCTGTCGAACTGGGGAAAGCAGACCACCTTGAAGGTCTACATTTCCCCAAACATCCCTGTCCCAGGCTGTGTGTTGATGCTTGTCATTTTATAATTTTCTAAACCTGTATTTCTTTTAAAGCGCCTGCTTTTGTCCTTCTGACGAAATTACCCACCCCATCTTGCAACAGATTGATTTCACAATGCGTATTTATGTTGATTGGCTATTTGTAGGGCTCAGCGCAAGAGCTGAGTAATTTGCCTTATGGGAAAAGTTGTGTTGAGAGAATTAATGACTGAGGTAGAGTTGTCTGACCTTAGGCTTCTCATAGGGGTGGGGGGCATGCATACACGTGCATGAGTTTCAGTGCTTTAAAATTCTAGCTGCTAAACATTGCATAAGTTAGTGATTCTTTTGAAATCTCAGGTTTCATCTCCAAAGTGAACACAATAATTACCTCTCTCTCTCTCTCTCTCTCTCTATGTGTGTGTGTGTGTGTGTGTGTGTGTGTGAAATGAACCAATATATGGAAAGAGCCTGACACAATACCTGTTCTATGGTGAGTGAAAGCAATACAAGCTGTTATTATCAGTAAAAATGATACAGGAATCTTACCTTTGTGTCACTCTCTTAGTGTCTTCATGATGCCTATACAGTTGCATGCATTTCAAAAATTTGCTGAATAATAAAGTAACTCTTGTATTGTAGGTTCCTATGATCCCTCTATAGCTGTTGAAATGATTTCATTGGATGCTACTTAATGCATAAAAATAGAATAATTTGATAAGGTAAGCAGAGGTATGATATGGTGACATAATTGTTCAAAGCCATCATCCATCTGTCTGTCTCTGTCTGTCTTCTGCCTATCATAATGTGGCAACACCTGGGATCTATTTGTTAAGTTATGAACCTCGGGCAGTGGGCATCGTACCGCGAGAGACGTGCAGAGCACCAGGAGCAGTTGGTAATTACTGTGTGCTAACTCATGCCTGGCCCTGTGCCTAGGTTATTCAACGGATGAATTGATACAAACAATACCAACAGGACTGCTACTTTAGGGTAGATAGTATTACTGTTCTCACTTTTTAAAAAATGAAAATAAAGTCTAAAGAGACAGAATAATTAGCCCATAATGTATGGGGTTACAAATGGCAGATACTGGGATCAACTAGCAGGGGTGACACTTCCTGTGCACTGTGACTACTTTGCCACGTGACAGTTCTGTTCTTGGGAGTTTAGGCTCTAATTAAATAAACTCCATCAGTACTCAGTGTGATGCTCCAATCCAGGAATGTGGGCCGTTGGGGTACATGGGAGGTGCCATCTTCAAAGCCACTGATTCCCGGGACTTCCTGCTTCCTTTTACTCCCAGTTGCTTCTCTACTTTTACCAGGAAGTTTCTTGACTCGTCCCTGGTGGGATTTCCCCTCCCTTTCTCACAGAACAACTATGATTCATTTAGCAGGAGATTTCAGCTGAGAGGGAAAGTACTGGCCTCCCTCGTGTTTACTCACTGGCTGACTTTCGGGGTTACTTGTGGTCACCCAAAGAAATGAAGTTTCTGATTGTGCTTGGGACCACACTGTTCCTGGTCTTTGGAGATGAGCTAGGTAACACCCTTGCGAGCTCCAGTTTCTCTGACACAGTTCTGCAAGTGGCTCTGCTGCTGTTCGCCTGGGGGCTGTCTGCATGAGCTTCGATTGTTCGGGATGGAGGCATCTGAGATACCGAGGACAGATGGGATTATTGCAGCAGGAGCTGAATGACCAGACTGGCTCATCAGGTCCTACGCCAGCAATAACATTGCTCAGCAGCTGCTGTTCAGACCCCACAGAGAACAGTGATCCATTGAGGACTTTCATCTGCCTGACACAGCGCTTGATGCTGGCTTTTTGTAGTGAGCCATATTGGATTCTTTGCAGACAAGAGGGTCCTTGGATTAAAGGTTTTAATTTTCTGTTGCATTGATTTATAAGGACCTTGTCTTTGGGGCCATGTATTGAGTAATTAATGTATTCACACCTGCTTGGTATCTGGCAGAGAGAAAGAAAAAGTAGGGTTCTAACACAGACAAGGGAGGAGGAGGAGACTGAGACCCCGGTGGGTGGAGAAAAGTTAAGACCTGGTAGAGGAGATGGATGACTGAGGGCTAGATCGCCACCTAGGGACCAAACTCCAGCAGTTCCGCAAGGTGGGACCTAGCGGGGCAAACTTCCTTTTACCGTAGGCTGATCCAGTCAGCTCACATATATTGCTACCTTTCGCTCTCTCTCCTTCTTTATTTGGCATTTGCTCTTTTCAAGAAAGGGTAAAAGGAAATCAAGTGATTACAGGCAAATCAATTTTGGTCCCTCTTTCAAGTTCACAGTGCAGCGAGGGACATATGCGTGTTCACATTGAGAAGGTAGAGGGCTTGGGAAGGAGAAGGTGACACGTAGTCACGGAAGCAGTGTCCTTTTTAGCTGGCTCTTGAGAAAAAGAAACAGAAAACAGAGAGAGGTGCTGGGACCCAGGGTGGAAGTTCTCAGTCTCCCTTCCTCGTGGCTGGGTTTCCCAGCCTGGTGACATATGATCCCAGGACTGCCTGTATGCAGTACCTGAGCCTTGTAGGTTTGTGTACCCCGTTTCACGCTGTCTGGCAAACCCAGTTGTGTGCAGGTAGGACTGGCACACTCTAGCCATCAGAGATGACTATTTTCCCTTTGTACTTTCTGTGTCTGGCATTGCACAGCCCATTCCATGACCACAGCAACTTTATAAGTACTTCTGAGAAATGGATGCTGAGGGAGGGTCAGTGATCTTGCTCTGGGACACACCGTGGCCAGGTGGGGATGGCAGCCAGCAGCAGTTTAGTTTAATATCCTGAATCTCCTCATGGATACCTGGGACTTGATGGCACAAGTGAGCAGAGTCACCCTTGGCAAGGAGCTCTGAGAATGGACCGCGCTAGGAATGCAGAGGGGTCTGTGGGAACCATCAGAAAGGGAAGCAGAGGTGTGTAGCATTCTGGTGACATGGTGCTTTGGTTTTTGGGAAGAGAAGAAACCAAACAAGACAGACCTCAGTGACATGCGGTAGTAATTTGGGCAGGTACGTGGTTAGGATGGGGACTGGTGTCTTTCCAGGGGTCCAAGAAACCATGTAGAATTTATGATTCCACTCTGGAGAGGCAACATGGCGGTGTCTTCTGTGTCTCAGCTTCTCTTACTCCATGCTCAGCCAGGTTTTATTGTTCAAGTTCAACACTGGCATCAATTGAATAAGAAAACCTACTCGTGTTGTGTTCAATGGATAACTTTAGACAAATATTTTTGTTTTGTCTGTGGGAAACTATAATAAAATGCAGCTTGCCTTCCAAATACAGGTTGTACCATATAATTAGGCAAATAAACATGGGTGAAGAAGCGAGAACTTCATGAACCTTAAACCAACAATAGACAAACGAATATTCTAGTCATCTATTGGTGAAGACATAATTGGACCATGGCCAAAGGAGCCGCATTTCCTGGATGATTGCTTCGTCCTCAGAGTCCAGGAGCTGTGTGGCTTCGTGCCTACTCAGAGGTGTGTGAGTTCTGTTGAAGAGAATCAGTATTCACCCTGGCTTTCAGTGTCAAAACTAGACTTACTGATATAAGACTCTTATTAATTTAAAATTTTACGAGAAGTGTTGTTTTGGTTTTAGAAAAGAAGCATAAATTAGGGTACAAAACAGAAGTCCAACCATGAATGTTTTGCACACAAATTTTGGGTGTTTCTTTCAAAATGAGGGCGTATCCTTGAAAAAACAGGATTCCTTTCCATGCTGTGTTGCCTTTAGTGAAGTGAGTTGTAGAGCGTTTACTCGAGGCGGGTTCCTCCTGACTATTTTTGTCCTTGTGAGTCCTTTAGTCATCCTGGCAATAATTTCATGTTTTTTGGTAGTAGACAGGTAAGAAATTTTAAAAGGGGGGAAATTCAGAGGCCAATCTGGAAACCTGTGAGATTATATTGGATTTCCTGGATATTAATACAAAGAATCAGATTATAGAAGGTACACAGCCAAAAGTATTATTTTTAAGGACTTGGTCAATAGCGTCCTTCCAAATAGAGATCCAGCATAATTTACTTTTAAGTACATTTTATTAGAAAATTAATACCTGATTACTGTACAAATAAACATATAAAGTTAAAAAAAACTCTTTATTCCTCAACCTCTAATCCCATTTCTCTTCCCAGAGGTAATGATTGTTAATAGTGTCATATGTGTCATTTTATATTTTTTCCCTGCATTCTTGGACACATGCCTGGACTGTGCTTTGAGGCATAATGTAATATAACTAAACACACTGCTTTGTTATTGTTAATATTCCTGGAGACCTGCTGTTCCTTGCTTTTGAACATCCGCCCTTTCTCCATTAACAGCTGCCTCATGTTTGCATTTCTTAGCTACCACACATTCAGCCCCTTAACACAGCACACATTCATCACCCCACAGGTGCTGGGCAGGAGTCAGGGTGGCTTGGTGTCCTGGGAGGCCACAGTCGAGGTGTCTACCACCTTTGACACTGGCGGATGTAGGCGTGTGGTCCTTATTTCCCAGGTGTTGGTGACTAGACACAGTCTGCATTCTTGTCACGCGTCCTTCTCCACCTTCAAGCAGACAAGGTCATGCTCCGTGCTTCTCATGCTGGAATCTCCCTGACTTCACCCGCTGGTGAAGAAAGCTCTGGCTTCCAAGATCACATGTGATCAAATTGGATCTAGATAATCCAAGACAATCTCCCTGTTTTAAGGCCCACTGTGGCCATAGAACATAATTTCCATAGATGTGATAAAGCAATTTAGAAATTCAGTGAGATGGCTACAATCCCATCTTACCAAGGAAGCAATAAAGAATTCAAAAGCTGACATGATTTTACTACATTCAGCTAACTAGTTAGTAACAGAGTCAGCGTGAGAAATCAGATCTTCTAAACTTGCTTTCCACGGAACTCGGGTGTCTCTGTGTGTACAAAGTGAAAAGATGGAACAAAGTTCCTCAGATTCCTTCAATCACCCCTATGCCCTTTTCAGGACCCTTTGTAATCTGAAATTAATTCATGCAGACCATTGACTTTACAAACTTGAGTTTGGTGAAGAGCGATTCCATTTCTGAATGCAAGAAGAAATAGCTGGCCATGGGACTCCTCGCTCTAAAATGATTCAGAAGTTGGCCAACTTTAGGTTTGCTTAGGCTGCTATGGTGTTCCTGGTTTCACCACCTTGGTGTCCCTGAGCAGGAGCTTCACCTGGGGCCCGGGATGGAACAGCTTCAACCAGAGGCTGGGTTCCATCAACCTCCCCAGACGGAGCCCTGGGCAAGCCGGGAAAGCTGAGGAGCACAAAGATGCTCTTGGTCCTCAGACTGTAACATCTTACTCAGTTGAATTAAATTTCTACAGTTTCTGGGAAGGCAGAACTTCGTGAAATTTTATGAATATTAAAAACCATGAACGATTTCCTAAAGAAGAGTGACTAGGAGGTTGGCCTGCTGAGAATCTAGGTATGTATAGAAAGACTGTTGTTTGATGATTTCTTTGAATTTTATGACCTTCTATCTCCTGTGAAGTAGATTCATGTATGTTGACCATGAATCCTGTAGGGAGAGGTTGATTACAGCTGAATGCATATAAGTGGCATCTACTAACATCAAACATTTGTACTGTAACGTTTCTTGCAATCCTTCTCTTCATTGTCCAGCGGTTTTATCTTAATTTTCCCTGAAGTTGGCACCTGAGGAAGCATGCAAGCTAGAGAAAACAAAGATGAAAGGGGGGCTGAAAAGGGAAATTAATGTAAGGGCTCAAATGTACCTTTGGCCTACATAACATTTCCTTAGGTCACATCTGAACTTCATTTGATATTAATTGGACTTGCCTTACATAGTTTTCAATAAAATAGAGAAATAGCCCAATACTTTTAGGAAAACAATAAAATTCACTAAGAAGAGCACAAGTAGTGAGTGGCATGAAATCAATCAATCAGTCAGTCAGTCAATCAAAGACAGGTAGGCCAGCTGAGAAGCAAAGGAAAGAAATTCTGTATTCCCTCAGAGGCTGTACAGGTTTGTCTCTCTTGCCTTTCAGAGAAGTGTAGCGATTGATACACACCAGCTGAAGCCCCCTTCCATCCACTGTCTGCATCTTTAAAGACAGCCAATTAGCTCCTCAGTTCTGAAACACAAGACACAATGTCCCCTTTCCAAAATATTTATTTTGCAGAATAGATTGTTTTTGCTGTTAGTCATGGAGTGAGCAAACCTCAAGAGATGGATTGCAAAGTTAGCTCTTTCAGCATGCCAAAAACTCGACCCTTGAGTAATTTTTCTTACTATTTTATAAACAGATGTCTGACATTCAATTGAGACCACATGTATGGGACACTGTTGTCCATGACTGAGGTGAAAGGCTCTGCCCCCCGAGCCCTGATCATTTGGCTTGACAGCTTGGTAAATTAATCTACAGAAGAAACATGGGAAGGTTGTGACCTCGAATTCCCACAGGTGTCTTCAGGTTGTTTATTAGTTTAAAAGAGAGCTACAGAGCTCCGAGAGAAGCCATGCTTGGAGACAGAATAGGGTCGGTTTCCCTGCTCTGCTTCTTGGCAGCAGGACTTTGCAAAGTCACTTGACTTCCATGCAGTTGTTTTTCTTGCCTATAAAATAAGATGCAGCCCAAAGGAATATTCTGTTTATTAAATGAGGTAATGACACAATTAGTTCGGTGGCTGGCATTTAGTAATAGTTCAAGGGATTTTTGTATTGTTATTTGTAGACAGTGTTTCAGTGGAAGAAAACACGCTTTCTGAGTTAGGGTTAACTCACAAGTTCCTATGATGATGAGAAAGGACAATTTTAGGAATTAAAATCATGCAGAAATAATTCAAAAGTTTAGTTTCAAAAATTAAAATTTTTGTTTTGCACTACAAAGTTTATTAGTTTTCATTGCAAAAAATTTAAATGATATAGATATGTATAAGATAGAATTATAATTTTATCCTTTCTAAATTCAAGATTTAGTGATTTTTTTCATATTTCTTTAGATCCAGCTATGTGTGCGTATATAATAAGTAATTGTTTTAAACAAAAAATGGATATGGTACCCTACATATTGGTCCAGTCGTGTTCAATAAAGTCTTTAGTCTATCATGCCACTCTATCTAAAATCCCTCACGGAAGCCTGTATATGAAGCAGCATTAATTGTAATAGCTGAGCTGTAAAAATAACAAACATCTATCAATTGATGAATAGATAAAGCATATGATTTCCACATGTTGAAATATTATTCAGTCATAAAAAAGAACAGAGCGCTGATCTATGCTACAAGGATAGCCTGACCAACATGCTCGGTGAAAGAAGCCAGCACAAAAGGCCACATAAAACATTCCTTTATCTGAAAAGTCTAGAGTAGGCAAGTCCATAGAGAGAGAGGTAGATTCATGGTCAGCGGTGCCTTGGGTTGTGACAGCTGATGGTCCTGAGGTGACAGGATTTCTTTTTGGGGAAATGAAATGTCATGAAATTAGATGGTGCCGATGGTTGCATAACTTTCCGAATATACTAAAAAGCTACTCAGTTGTACACTGTTAAAGAGTGAATTATACGGTCGGTTAATTATGTTACAATAAAGTTGTCATTTTGAAAAATCAAGGGCATCAATCCAGATTCATTGAACTGGAGCTCTGTGGTATAAACCATGGTTTGTAGATATTCTGATGCAAATCCCAGATTGACAGCCACAACTACTTTGCACTGTGTTAGCCTCATGGGAAAGGGTGCACACACACACACACACACACACACACACACACACACACACAGCCTTTTACACTCCTGTTCCCTTTTGCCTGGTTTTGGTCTGTATCTTCATGTCCTACCAATCAACTGTGGGAACATGTTGTCTAGGCATCCCCGAATATGCCAAATACGGCCATGAAATACCGCCGGCAAAAACGTTTTATTTCTACTTTCAAACCAGTCACCTTCTCAGCCCAGTCATCATGAAAAGTAACTTTCCTTGGTGAGAATTTGAAATCATAAAGAAAAAGTCAAAAGGGCGAGGTTCTTATCACTCTCACGACCTTTCTAAATTATAGGACATTTAGAGAAAGCATAATAATCTTGTGAAACTGGCTACTGCACTGTTTTATCCATCTTGGAGTTGCAAATCTGTCCCTGCCATGAACTTAATGATCAATACCTTCTTTTGGAAAGGACTGTTTTTAGTTGCCCTGAGAAGAAAATGCAGACACCCTCTCTGCTCACTTCCTCCCAGCTGGTTCTCCTCCCTTCATTTACAAGGAAACAAAAAAAAGTCCATCACCTTCTCAGTTGCAAGTGTGGCTAGAACCAAGCTCTCAGGTTTTCCCTCGTATTTTCATTAACACAGTCAAAACCAATCATGGTTAAAATAGCATTTTATTTAATGCCAAAAGCACTCCAGGACCATGAATGTCCCTGCTGACAAACTAGACCCTAAACACGGAAGCTCGTGAGAATCAGTGTCCAGGAATGAGACAAGTATTCTAGCCATGCGTTAGCTGGGCTTTAGGATTTTTATGCTGACCTCTTTATATTAACTGCATTTCCATGGCTCCGTCCCCTCGGGTTGCAGCTGTAATTACGGAGCAGTTAACATCTTCCTGGGCCCAGCACATCCCATAATTAGCTATGTTCTCTCCCCAGCATATGACTCAGACCCATGTGCTGCTTCCATATCAAAGGCAGCGTGGCCAGAGTCTTTTTAACCACAGTACTTGAGCTTGTAGTGGCAGAGGGCTGCACAATCCCAGGGCAGCGGGGCCTTCTGAAGAGCAACCTCACCCAAAGCAAGCAAACAAACAAACAAAACCAGATCCTGAGATTTATTTTTGAGGAAAGGAAAGAAGCTTCTGAGGATGTTTCCAAACATTGCACCGTTTTGAAAGAAAAACATGTCTTTTTTTTTCTGGAAAAATTAAAATAGAAAGACATGAGTTAGCTCTTTGAGGTCAACCCTGACCAGGAAGGAGAGCCCTTCCTGGTCTCTAATCAGACCTCTGCAGAGGTTTCTTTGGTTGAGGGAGGACGCTGGGTAGAATGTAGTATGTGGTGGAAAAAGCATCAGACCACGGGTCAGGAGACCCAATTTCTTGTCTTTACTTTGCTGCTAACTAGGTATTTGAAGTTTTCTGAGCCTCCCTAAATTGAACTCCTTTGGATATCATTTATGCAAAACCCCTGTTATAATTACAAAACCATGTATTATTAGAACACTCCCAAAGCAGACCATCTCGAGCTCCCTTCTGCACACATGTGCTGATTACCACCGCCTCGTGAAGAGCTCGGAGAAGCAGTACACCCAGTGGATACCCTGGTGAACTTCAGGCAGGCTTAGCAGAGGTCACCACCGGGGAGTCCCACGTTCTATGAGCAATAACATCACCGTGCAGAACGTCGTGTTCTCCAGAATTCCGTAGAGGAAAGCAGCGTTTGCCGGGGAAAACCCTTGGACTAAGAGGCTGGACCCAGGGGTTCTAAGTATGAGCTTTGCTGATCTACACTCTACCAGGAAACGGATTTTCTCATTACTTGTCAGTGGAAGGGCAGAGGAAAGGAAGAAGGGCAACAGAGCCAGCAACATCACTTCTAAGGTTACCCTGCTGCCCAATTTCTGACGTTTGAATCATCTCTTTTTTTTTTAATTTGAAAGAGAATAAAACAAAAAGGGGCAGTACAGAGCAGATCAGAACAGGACAACATAGGCAACACAGTACTTTACATTAAGACAACTGGACATCAACAGTAGCTAACACCATATCTCTTACTCTGCTATAGTAGAGCATAGTTTCAAATACAACAATATTAAACATAACACAATAGTATAAAGCCATGCATAGAGTGAAAGAATTACAGGGCTTTCTGAACTGAATAACAGAAAGTGATCAATGGGTACTATAATAGCTCATTTTAGATTAAAAAAATTTTGTTTGGACTATCATACATATTCAAATTCCAATAAGACACAATGTGATAAATAGAACCAAGGGTAGTAGAACAAAAAAGGCATGGTAAGACTTCTAAGAAGGATGATATTAAATCAGCAATAGCTGTCATAATGTTTTCTTCAAAACAGCTGTTCATATCATCACGTATGATATAGTCAAACAAAACAGAATAAAACCATTCCAACTGATGATTGAAAACTTTGAAAGACTTCAAAGCTATGAGATGGGGACTCATGCTTACCATAAAGTCTTATATACTCTTATCAAATCTCATACTAGGGAGACTATATGGTATTT
>PVJX010007258.1:0-72184 GCA_004027295.1 Dolichotis patagonum | reverse complement strand
AAATTCAAGTATAAAATGTATTAAAAGAAAATTATTTGGAGAAGTGGCATGAAAATACAAATTCGAAGAAAAAAGTATATAATTTCTATGAAAATGAATGATGACAAGTATTCAGTTTTCATTAAATGCTTTTAAGGAGTATAACCTTTTTTAATTTTAAAATATTCATATTTACATTGCAAAAAGTTTTATCTTTTGCAATTAAATTTAGGACCAAAAAAAAACCCCATCTGTTAACTTAAAAATTATTTAAAGGGGGTACATCAGAAATCGTCACCTCAACCCTTTCCTCTTATCTACTGAGATCAATTTGAGATATGGTAATTCCCGTAGGGGAGACTCAGCAAGCAATTAGGGTTTTCATGGCTGAAAGAATTTAATACTCATAGTATTCATTGTGTCCCCAAGCACATGCACGGGCGGCATCTTCATGAGACCACTTCTTCAGTATGACTTCCCCTTTTTTGCTGTGGGGTAAGGGTAGGGATGAGGAAAGTGGGGGGGGGGGTTGAGACAAGGTCTTACTCTGCAGTGCAGGGTGGTCCTAAACTCACTAAGTATCCTAGGCTGGCCTCAAACTCACAACAATCCTCCTGCCTCAGCCTCCCAAGTGCTAGGATTATAGGCACAAACCATCATGCCTGGTTTAAGATTAAATTATTTTATCTTCTAAATCACAGCCCAAGGAAATTGGTGTCAATTTCATGTTGGCAATTGAGCCTCCTGATTGCCCTAGCCTCAAAGCAAAATTTTAAAATGTCCAACATTGAATTCTTAACTTTGTGAATTAAAGTTCAAATAACAAGTTTTACCATTCTCGGAAAATGAACTCAGCTCCTGAAACCACAAATTTCCCTTCCACCAGGGAGCCTACTTTGGCAAGCTTACCCAAGCCTCCCTTGGCAGGGGCAAGCATTATAAAACTTGTGGTGTGAGGTAGGAGAGGAAAAAAAACACATGTTCTTGGCTGCCAAGACAACGGAGAGAGGAAGAAGGTGGGCTTTACACTTTAGGAAACTAGCTGGTAACCCTGGAATAGTGTCAAGTATTATGTTAGTGGCACATCTTCCATATTCCACCAAGGAATACCAGGAATGGAAAAGAAATGTTTCTCCTACAATAAAGAGAAATTATAAGAAATATGTGCTCTTATTTAAGAAATATTTCTTGACTATCATGGTGCACATTCCTGAGCTAACTCCCTGGGAAATTCATAAGTCAGAATTGGATCCTGCCAAACAAACCAAGCACTGGTATTTGTAGCATATCATGTATGTCAATGCCTGGTATTTTAAATTTTTGTTATTGCTGTACTCTATATCCAGCACCTATTGTTTTAGTACAGAAAAGTTGATGCCAAACAATGCCAGTGATCTCAGTGACTTAAAAAAATGGAGACAAACTTCTCCTTCATGTAACTGTGTTAACCCGAGTTCTTTCTCACTTGTGCTCACTCTGCCACCCTGACTGATGGACTCAGCTGCCATCTGAAATCTTGCCAGAATGGTTAAACATGGCCACAAATTCTTTGTCACTGTTCCCTGAACAATTTCAGGGAACAATCAAGAATTGCTTTAAAACTGAACTGGCCCAAACTGGGCGTGGTGGTACATGCCTGTAATCCCAGCACTTGTGAGGCTGAGGCAGAAAGATCACTGCAAATTCAAGACCAGCCTAGGCTACAAAGTGAGCTCAAGGCCAGCCTAAAGTGCATAGCAAGTTCCTATCTTAAAAAAAAAAAAAAAAAGAATGGAATTGAATTGACTGCAGTTTTACATACAGAATATATTATTTCCAGGCTTGGCCCTTACAAAGGCTGAAACATTCTGCTTTTATGCTTTTGAGGTCCTGGGCAAGCATGTAAGTAGTCAGACCACTCTGCTGGAGAAGCCACATGAAGAAAAGAGGCCCTGGAACAAGAAAAGCTCAGACATTTTGAGCTTCCTAATTACTCAAGCTCCAGACAAGGCAGGCTGGAACTACATCAGAGACTCTGCAGCAAAATTAGACAACTGTCTATGAGCCAAGTCATCTCACAAAACCATTAGAGAGAATAAAATAGTGACTATTTTAAACCATTAAGATTTAGAAGGGTTGCTGGGCATAGTGGCGCACACCTGTAATCCCAGCACTCAAGAGACTGATGTAGGATCGCCATGAGTTTGAGGA
Organism: Dolichotis patagonum; assembly: GCA_004027295.1. NCBI lineage: Eukaryota > Metazoa > Chordata > Mammalia > Rodentia > Caviidae > Dolichotis > Dolichotis patagonum. The sequence continues at coordinate 70,015 of PVJX010007258.1, read as the reverse complement.
CACCCTGGGCTATACTTTAAGCTTTTATTTGGAAGCTATATAAGTAACTTTTGATCACATTTCACTGGTCAGACTTGAGGTCAAAGGAACAGAGAAATCCAAGTGTATTCCAAGTGTACTACACACGTGGGAAGAGAAATGGAAACCATAGGTGGCTGGTCCTGCTGGGGAAGTTAGAGCTGGAGAGGCACACCTTCCACAGAGATGACAGCCAGTGTAAAGGAAAAAGGGGACAAGTAGGACAAAACAATACAGATGACAGATGCTGTGGAGAAAAGGAGTGTACAAATGAGTCAGACAGGGAGCACGGATAGATGCAAAAGGAGAAATACTGGAATCAAAAGGAGCATTTCAATAATGGAATGGTTACAAGGAGCATAAAATAAAAGGTGAAAATGAACGGTATGTGCAAGGAGTCCTTAGAAATTCAAAGAAAACAATCAGTGTGAGCCAGTGTGGTCACATACCTCAGGTGAAGATAGAAACACAAAAAACAATAGGAAAGTAACAGAATGTGAATGTATGAAATGAAAGAAGTCCACCGGCAGTGAGAAAGTAGGATGAGTAAAATCTTAGAGTGGGGACTGAATCTATCAAGTGGGAGGGATGCAGCCAGATGCTGCAAGAGAGAACAATAGGAACTTGCACTGTGACTGTGTAATATCAATCCTTATACTTCAACATACCATGTTGTAACAGACATTCTTACTGCACCAGAGCAAAATAAGAACTATTTTCTCAATTTTGGTGCTATTTTGTCACTTTTGTGTAGACCACCATGCTTTACTGTCATTTTTATCATCACTCCTGTCTCATAAATCTTCAATTAACATGGTTTAATGGAAACTTAGTGAAGCCTAGTCTGCAAGAGGTCATGACTTGGGCAAAGCATTTATGGAATAAAATCACTGACCACTGTCTTGTGGCTCCATTACCTGTAGGACCCTTGGCCTTCATCTCATTCCAGCGAGAGTCCTGTCCTTAAATGAGCACGCTTGCCCATATACCCTGCTGCTAGTGCTTTGGCAAGACAGTGGTCAGTGTCTTCAGGGAAGGGGATGCTCAGAGCCGGGAGCCCCGGAGCCCGGGGAACTAGGGCGGCAGAGCTTGTCACAGTTCCGACTGCATGAAGGAGGTGTGCCCAGATGCGGCTCAGATGTGTCACCTGCGCAGGAATTTTATTTCCCAGCACACAAAGCTGCTGTCAATAAAGCTGAACCAGCCTACAAGAGGGCCACTGCACGCGGTCCACTTTCCTACCGCCGCGGAGATTTTGGTACTAAGACTTAGAACTGCAGTCTAAATCCTCTAAGAAAATTCTGCAAGAACAGCCCTGGCCCAAGTCACGGCCGAGGCCCAGGGTCCCCAGCACGGGCCGCGAGCGTCCTCTGAGAAGGGCAGCCTCCCGCCTCTCCAGAGTTTCGAGTGCTCCCGGCCTCCCGACCAGGGAGACGGAGACCTGGGCAGACACACACGCCTTTTATCTGTTTACACCTCGCAGTAAAACTGGGTCTCGGCCTGTCATAAGCCAACGACCCGCGCGCTCCAGAACGCGTCCTCTCAGCTGCCTCCACGCACGTGGAGCTCCCGGGCGGAGCGAGAGCAGAGGCGGGAGCTCGCGGGCGAGAACGCAGTCCTGGGAAAAGACTGGCCCCGCGCACGCGCACAGCGGGTCCCGACTCCGCGCGGCTCTCGGAGGTGCTCCCCAGGAAGGTCGAGCGCGTGGCGCTCCGGAACCTGCGCACGCGCTGTGGTCTCGTCCCGCCCTGGTCTTTGCGCGCGCGCGCGCGCGGGACAGCAGGGCCGCAGCATCTGTTTTTTCTTCAGTCCCGCCCTATTGATCTACCTCACAGAGTGGAGGCCGGGAAAGAGAGCGGGGAAGTGTGGGGCGAGGTGGGCGGGGAGCCGCACGCGAGCGCGGCCTGCAAGAGAAGCGAGGGGAGGACAAGATCCGAAACGTTACCCAGTTAACGCCCAATCAGGAGCAGGCTCAACCTCGCCCCTTCCCCATGCGATTGGCTAGGGGGCCCAGGTGGGCGGGGCCATCGTGGGGTTGGGGCGGGCAGGGGGCGGGGAGCAGGAGGAAGGCGCTGGCGGGCAGTGATGGCGGCGGGTGATGGGGACCTGAAGCTAGGCACCCTGGGGAGTGGCAGCGAGAGCGGCAGCGACGGCAGCAGCGGGAGCCCAGGAGGCGCGGAAGCGGCAGCGGAAGGGGGCGGCTGGGCGGCGGCGGCGCTGGCGCTTCTGACGTGGGGCGGGGAGATGCTGCTGAACGTGGCGCTGGTGGCGCTGGTGCTGCTGGGGGCCTACCGGCTCTGGGTGCGCTGGGGGCGGCGGGGTCTGGGCGCGGGTGCAGGGTCGGGCGAGGAGAGCCCCGCGGCGTCCCTGCCGCGCATGAAGAAGCGGGACTTCAGCTTGGAACAGCTGCGCCAGTACGACGGGTCCCGCACTCCGCGCATCCTGCTGGCGGTCAATGGGAAAGTCTTCGACGTGACCAAAGGCAGCAAGTTCTACGGCCCCGGTGAGGAGGAGTTGGTGGGGAGGGGAGCACTGCGCCCCAGTACGACCCTCCTGGCGGGGAGGCCCTGGGCTCAGGGTGGCTTGGCCCAGCTCTCTAGTGGCCGGGACCCGCGCCCCGGCTGCAGCACCTGGGACACCCCGCCACACACACGCCCCTGCTGCGGGCGTCCCGGGCTTTGCCCCCAAAAGTCGGGGTCCCTGGGACGCTCGAAGAGCAGTTCCACCATGGAGCTCTCCGGTCCCACTCCTCCTCGCACCTTTTTCTTGGGCTGAATTTTTCAGATCAATTTAGGATTGTCGCCTGTCACGCTGGGTCTCAGCCTTCTCCTGAGCTTTCTGATCGTTGGGATGAGTGGGGGCAGGAGATAAAGACGTAAAGTTTTAGGTCTTGTAATGCCCAATGATCATTTCTTTACTCCTGTCTGCCACTAATCTCCCTTTAAAAAAAAAAAAAACTCACTACTAGTCCCCCAAAGGCCACGTTCGGGGATGCATAAGTTCCAAGCCTCCCCCCCTCAGGCTGTCTTCCTGGCATATAAGCAACACCTGTGACTCTTTTTAAACTAGTTTTGGTTCAGCGATACTTTCCAAGATTAACACTGTATGCGGAATGAGAACAGATCAGAATGCAGAGCTTATTAAAAACTGGCAAGAGCGTTAGGGTGGAGCACTGTTCCCAGTACTCTTTTTTATTCTTCTTTTCCCTGTATTTTTTTTTAACCTAGTAGGAAGGCAAACATTCAGATAGGTAGTGATTTATTTATTGTATGTTAACCTATCAGAACTGTGGAGAAAGATTTAGAAAAACTGTAAATTCAGACCCCTTCATGCACCGGTTCTGCAAGTTGAGTATTTTTAAAACTTTGCTTTCACACGACTAAGTAGGATAGTTGGGTTACCACAGGTCATTTACAAGTGTTATTATAACACACTTTTGATTGTGCAAGTGAACTTCAGACTGATGGAACCTGTTGGTATCTCACAAAATTGAACACAATTGTGATTGCTGATTCTGCCATGATAATACTAAACTTTTTTGAAAGTACGCTAAGAATAGTAAGTTTAAACAACTAAAGTGACCTTGTATTGGAAAGAGTACATCCAACCCTTAAAGTCGAGGGAGGTGGCAGTCTGGAAACCAGTTGGTTTCTTCTTGGGTTACACTATTAATGCATGAGATTAATTGACACTTAGAAATATATACTTATGATTTGGTGTACCGCAGTTGGTTTTAGAAGTACTTTGATTTGTTGATTGAAATAGAGATAAGACAAGATTTTTGGAGTTGATCCATTCATTTATTGTTTATATTTCTGTGTACATGTGTATATATGTACATTCAGTACAACCGAGTTGTAGATAACTTATTAAGGTATTTCCCATGGTTATGTAATGCTTCTTATAGTCGATGAAATAGTTAATACTAGTTTTTGTTATTTACTTAAGAGCCTGTGGGACAAGAGGATAAGGCCAAAGTAGAATATTTAATCAGACCAAATAAAGTACACAATATTTTATACCTGGTTAACACTTTTTCCCCATTGGTGTTAAAATTTGTATTCAGTGATCAGAAATTTTGTGTAGGTTTAAACTTCTAACATAGAAATTTACTTGGCTAAAAGATCAAATCCCCTGTCTAAACTGACAGTGAAGCAAAGTGTTAAAGAATTGTATTAGTTCTCGTACATTATGCCTTGGTGCACTACCTGGAAATAGCTAGGGAAGAGCGTAGCCGCCAGTGGTAAATGGTCTGTCACAGATACTAAAACTTAAAAGTAATAGGTATGGGGCGGAAGATTTAACTCAGTGCAAGCGCAAGGTCGTGAGTTTGATTCCTAGTACCAGAAAAAGAAATTAAAACTATATGCTAGCAAATATAGTTAATGCCAACTGTTGAACTACATTTGCCAATATTAAATTTAGTAATAGGCCAGGCACTTGGCCAGCATGTGAAGAAAGTGTGGTCAAGTAAGAAACAATGAAGGCAGGGGAGAAAGGAATCAAGATTAGTCAAGCACATACTATATCAGATCAAGTTATTTGTAATCTTCACAGTTCCTCAGTGAAAGTGTTAAGTATTCCTGCCCTGTGAATGAGGAATCTGAGATTTAGGTAAATTAGCTTGAGTAGCACAGTTAAGTCTGATAAGTAGGCTAGATACGTTTGACCACGTATCTAGTAAACTGCATTCAGAGATACACTTGTAAAGAATCTATGACAGTTTTTCTTTTACCCTCCCTTGGCTTTAAAGCTTCAAAGAAACATTCATGACTTCCTGTTGTGCTGTCCAGTATGATGCCAACAAATGGCCAATTAAAATAATGAAATTAAAAATCAAGTTTGTGGGTGAGACAAACCACGAATCAGGTGCTCAGCCATGTGGCTACCACATTAGGCTGCGCACTTCATAGACTGGTGTGTTTCCGTCCTCCCAGAGAGTTCCATGGAGCATTGATTCTAGAGGTCAGAGTAGCAGAAGGAGGCGGAAGCTCCACTTCTTGAGCTTATTATCTCATTTAATTTGCAAACAGTCGTATGAGACAAGTAATGTTACTGTTTTATATCTGAAAATTGAAACTTCAAGAGTTTTTGCCCAAAGTCACATTTAGTAAGTAGCAATACTAGAAACCAAACCCAGGTTTTACTGGCTTACAGGCCAAGCCTTCCCTTGGTCATTTTGCACATTTAGAGACTCATAATAGACTTCAAAGCTTCTAACAGATAGTATAATTTTAAGCAGTTTGATTAGCTGTTGTCATACCAATACAATGTTTTTATTCTTTCAAATGGCAAATTGGCATTTTACACAGATTATATTGTATTCCTGAAACTTAGAATATACTTCTTTCTTCTTCCTGAGTATTCTTTAATGTATAACAAAACAAAACAAAAAAGGTTTATCTAACTTGTAAATTCCACTGAAAAGAAAAAAAGAGTCACATAAAAAATGCCCCATAAGGTACCTAATATTTAGGGGCTGGGGGCTGGGTACATTTGCGTCCTTTTTAAACTTTCACATCAGTGTATTTTTATGTAACACTTTGAGTTTGCCAAATTGCCTCTGAAGCAATGGTTGCAACATGAAGACAGGACCCAGCCTTGACCACTTACTTAATGGGTGTCCTGAGTTGGTACTACCCAGCTGTCAGCCTGTCTTCTTGCTTTGAAGCCAGCTTGGTCTATTGTTTGGATTAATGGGCAAACACAACTGGATCAGCTCAGTTTTCTGAGGAATTTGGATATTTTGCTCAAATTTCTACTAGTTATTTCTGTAGCTGGTTGGTCCTTCTGAATTCAACATCATCCCATGTTTCTAATGAATTTGTTTTAATTAATAAAGCAAATTACAAAAGCATAGCTTAAAACAAGTATGAGACAAGAAGATGGTACTCAGGTAGAAGAAGGGTGTTAATTTAGAAACATGTGGAATTAACCATTCAAATTCTTTTGTTCTTTCAACAATCCCTCTATGTATCCATGGCCAACATCACCATTCTTGTGATCTTTTAGAGTCTATATCTTGTCTCTAGATCTTAAATATATAGTATTTCAGCTCCATTTTTAACCAGTAAGAAGTAATTCTCTGGATTTCATTATAGTAAAAACTTGGTGAAAAACTTAATTGTGTCTTCAGAGCAGACACATAACCTACCTTCATGGAGTTAATGATTTACCTATTGAAGAAAACAAATAGTAAACAAACATTTCAATATGTAATTATTACTCTGAAGGAAATAAGATTTATAAGTGGATAACAAGGAACTTTTATTTATTTTGGTTTATTGACACAGGTCTATCAGTATGTAGTTCAGGCTGGCCTTGAACTCACTGTGTAATCAAATTTGTGATCCTCCTGCCTCAACCTCCCTTGTGCTGGGATTATAGGCATGCCCTATCACACCAGAGTAACAGACTTTAGGTTAAGTGCTTTAAAACTCTTATTTATATTAGATTGTCAGGAAAACATGTTGACATTTAAACAAAAACCTAAAGATAACCAACAATGAAGACTAAGTGTAAGAATGTCCCCAAGTCAGATTATTGCTGTGCTTGAATACAACTGTACTGAACAAATTGAAGCTATCTAACACTAGATGTAGGACTGATTGCACTAGAAACACCATCTTTATGGATTTTCAGATTTTACTTTAGGCTTTATTTAATATTAGCTTAGTACTTGGGGGGGGCAGGGGATCAAACTCACAACCTCGTGCTTGCAAAGCAGGCACTTATGCTGCTGAGCTAAATCCTTGGCCTTAGCTTAGTACTTTTTATTGACACTTTATTCTCAACCAGTTTGTATTACGTTCTTATTTTTTTTCTTATTAACATAGCTTATAACATTGCTTTGTTAAATCATCAACATTTTGTCTTTTAATAGCTAAATCAAGTTACATATTTTGTGATTACAAATACAATTAAGTTTATTCCTACCACCTCTTTTGTGACTTCTCTTTACCATAAGTTTATAATAGTTCACTTAAAATTTTTTAACCTTGCATTCTGAGTGTGCAGAAGAAACCGTCCTTCAAGTCTTGACATTTTATATCTTCCTGAGCTGGTAACAGTACAATGCTCTTATCAATACTGGGCAGAAAGGCAGCAAGCTACAATGCCTGTCAGCCACCTGGTTACATAAACAGTTGATACTTTACTTTGTTTTTTTGGTACCTGGGATTGAACTCATGACCTCACACTTGCCAGGCAAGTGCTTACACCACTGAGCTAAATCCCTGGCAAACAGTTGATACTTTACAATGTGCTCAGTTGCTAAGCTATCCTGTCCAGTAAATTGGTATGTTAAATGGACTTTTATTTTTATTTCATTGTTTGTTTGAGACAAGGTCTCACAATAGTAATTCAGGCTGGCCTTCAACTCACTGTATATCCCAGGCTGGTCCTGAACTCTGAGGTCTTCCTGCCTCAGCCTTCTCAGTTACTGGGATTACAGGCATGCACTACCACACCCAGCTCTTCTAGATAGCTACATTGTTTTTTGTTGTTGTTTTGTGTGGTTTCTGTTGGTTTTGAACTCCTTGTGTAGTCAAACTCGTGATCCTCCTGCCTCAGCCTCCCCTGTGCTGGGATTATAGGCATGCACCACCATGTCCACCCTTGGATAGCTTTTCATTCTATTTATTCTATGGATCTTTGCTTTTTATGTTCCATTCCTTAATTTTTTTTTTATAATTTTAAGAATTAAAATTTAGTATTTCTTTAATCTACTTCTATTTTTGGGATACCAGTTCTTCCTGTGTATTTCCCTCCGTGGTGGTTTGTTTCTTCATGTAGTTTATAATTTTCTTTTGACTATCAGCAGTTTCTACATTTTTGTTTCGTGGGTTATTTACTGTAATATTTCTTGAATCATAGGTGTACAAGTGTTCTCATACAGTACTTGGGGTGTGTTTGAAAATAAAGCCACATGTAAGTTTAAAACTTATTGGGTAATACATGCTCAGGACAGAAAGTAGAAAAGAACATACAGTAAATAATAAATTTTCCTTCCCATAGCCACTACATTCAGCTCCTCAGAGGCAAGAGATTGATCTAAGTATTGTTCAGAAGCTATTCTGTAAAGCTACAAGCATATGGATATTCACCATATTCCACCCTTTCATTACAGTGTGCTAGACATATCTTTAGCAATATTTTAATATCTTGAGAGCCTTTCAGATCTGTCTGGACAGCCATCTCATTAACAGCCCACTGTTAATAATTAAGTTGCTTCTAATTTCTTATTACATGGTGCTATAATATTCACACAATATAAAATTTACACATATGAGTAAAATTATACTCATAAATTCCAAGAGTTTAAAATTACTGAGGCTGGCGATATATTTTAATACTGGTGCTTACTTCTGAGTTTCCTCTGGAGAGCTTGGACCAGTGTATCCTTCATGAAGATGCCTCTTTGTCCTCTTAGAAAAAATGTGTTATAAACTTGTTGGTCTTTTTCGGGATAAGAGGTTAAAATGGTAACTAAAATTGTTTTATTTTACATTTCTCTCTTTCTGAGTCATATTTGACGTTTTGGGGTTTTTTTGGGGGGGGGGCTGTTTGGTTTTTTTGTTTTTTGGTACTGGGAATCAAACTTAGGACTTTGCATTTGCCAGGCAGGTGCTTTGCTGCTGAGCTATATCTCCAACCCTGGGTGTCTTTTCAAAAACTTTGAGCTGGGGATATAGCTCAGTTGCCATGATATTTCAATCATGGTATTAATCTACTCAGACTTTGCTGCAAATATTTTTTCCTGTTCTCATTTATGGTGTTTTTAAAGCATGTACACTTGTAAATTTATATGTTCAAATTTGTCTTTTCCTTTATGACTGCTAAATTACGTTTCATACTTAAAGGCTTTTTTATCTAAAGGTTATTTTAAAAATTATTTTCTTTAGTACTTTTTGTTTTCAGTTTTTAATTCCATTTGGATTTTATCTTTAACGTGAGGTGAGATTTCAGCTGCTGTCAGGTTGTTGTATTTTGTTTTTAATCGAAGTCTTATCAGTTGTCCCAGTCATTTCTAGAATAATGCTCCCCTGAGTGCTTGGCATATTATTTTCACTATTCAATTTCTATGGATATTTAACTCCTTAATTTTTTTTTTCACGTTAGAATTCTCATTTTATATGGGTTAGGTAAACTCCCACAAATGGCATTAGTCTAGGATTTGTTTGGGGTTTTTTTGTTGTTGTTGTTGTTGTTCTTTGTTTTGTTTTTTCAAGACAGGGTCTTACTATGTAGTTCAGCCTGTCATTGAACTTAGTATGTAGCCCAGGCTCACAAGGCATTCCTCCTGCCTCAGCCTCCGCAGTGCTGGCATTACAGGCATACACCACCAGACCTGGCTCAGCCTAGAATTTTAACTTGTTTCTTTTCCCCATGTTCTCCATGAGGGCTGAGGCCAAGGCCCTGAGCTTACTCCACAGTGTTACTGATTGATAGCCTTCTGGTTTGGCTGCAGAAACAAGGTTGGCTTTTCAGTTCCTTGTAGAATCACTGTTTTGAAGAGATTATATAGTTTGGGCTCAGTTTAAACAAATGAAATAATGTCCTTTTTCCTATGTGAGAAATCTAAGGACTGTGAAAATGTAGACTTGCCCAGCATCATTTGTTGGATAGATGCTCACAGTGCAAGCATTTTGTCTTAGAAATGGTCTTTCAGTTTTACCACATTGTCTTGAACAGGCTAAGCACTTTTTAAGTGTGTTTATTAATTTAACTTAATCTCTTTGGCTATTCTTCATTTGTTCTTAGGTCCATGATGAAGTATATTTATTAATTTGACTTCACTAATCACTTTATATACTCCCTCATTTGTCCCTGGGCCCATCATAATATTTATTTGAAATAAATATCAAAAAACACTTGTCAAAATAAACCAGAAAGCTGGACTATTTATAAACTTTAATGAATTAAAACTTTGTCTTTGAAAGCTGTGGTTTTTAAATCATGAAAATAACTCAAATATTCATTGCAGAATATTTGTTCTCTTCATAAGCTTTTTATTCTTTCAAGGAATATTTCCCCTCTCTAATCATAGTACTATAATTACCAAATTATCCTTTCTTACACATTTTATTTACTTGTTGCTGCCATTTTATGTTTATTGAATTACTAAAAACCTACTTTCAACAAGTGTAGTGGTGCACACCTGTAATCTCAGCACTCAGGAGGCTGAGGCAGGGGGATTGTGAATTCAAGGCCAGCCTGAACTGCATAGTGAAACCTTGTCTCAAAAAGACCAAAAAAAAAAAAAAAACCCACTGATTTCTAATGAGCATATAGTTTTGTCATTTCAGGAATATGTCCACCCCCTTCTCCATGATTGTAATAAGCAGTTTTAGGGTACAGTTAGTAACTAAGTTTTTTTTTTTAATTTTGAGATTTAGTTTGCTTTTAAAAGCTAATCGTGATATTTAATTTTAACAATAATATCACTTTTGTCTGTGTAGCTTTATGTTTTAAATTTTATCTTTTTTTGTTTTTGTTTTCGTTTTTGTTTTTGTACCAGAGATCGAACTCACAACCTCGTGCTTGCCAGGCAGGGTCTTGGGCTGCTGAGCTAAACCTCTAGTCCAAAAACTTATCTTTAAAATGATGTCTTGGAATATTTGCTGTGTGTGTACACTTAAGAGAGAATCTGCTTTCAATGAATAATGCTCATCATTTTTGTAGCAGGAATTTTCTTGAAATTGTCTTTTTTTTTCTATCCACATTACATTTTAGTCTAATAAAGCAATAATATTTAATTCTCTTAATTATGACTAGATTGCAAGTGTTCCTCAGTTTATGTTATGGTCACTCCCTCAAAAAACATTAAGTTCAAAATGCATTTAATGAATCCAGTTTACTGAACACCGCAGTTTACTCCAGAATACCTTAGGTTTGTTCAGAACATGGAATAGCCTACAGTTGACGATCATCTTACATTTATGCTAAGGTGCTGAATGTCTCATGTGGTTTATTGAGTACTTTATCCAAAAATCACTGCTGATACCATATACTGGATATGATTGAAAAATAGGCTGGAATTTTAAATTGTATTACAATACTAGACACATTGTCATTACTCCCTCCCCAAAAAAGCACACTTCCTCTTGCTTGGCACACACTTATCTCCTCATTCTTGCCACTGTCTGAAGCAGTTCTGGAAGTCCTCTGTGATGTGTTTAGTTACACCGTCAGGTCTGCCTTGATGTCTTGAATAGATGCAAAATGTTGATCTATCATGGTCATTTTGACTTTGTGGAAGACCAGCTGCCAGGTGCGGTGAGTAGGGTGGGGCGGGTACCCGGGACTGCTGTGAACCTGACTTTGCTTTGGGTGTCAGCGACAGCACTCGCTGCGTGTCTCATCTCACCCCTGAAGCTGCTTCTGAAAGAGGGCTTCCAGAGCTGCTTCAGAAAGTGGCAGAACAATGAGAGCCATGTTTGGAATGTGAGGAGAATTTGTGGCAATGTAGCCTTTTTTTGGAGACAGGGTTTCACTGTACAGTTCAGGCTGGCCTTGAACTTGAAGCAGTCCTCCTGCCTGTCAGTGCTGGGATTACAGGTGTGTGCCCTCACACCCAGCCGTCAGTGTGTCTTTCACTGGAATAAATATTTTTAATTTAAACATGCTCCTTATACTTTGATGACCCCTCTTACACTGTGGGGTATGAGTTTTTTTCTCCTTGCGATCCCACAGCTGCGTGGGAGCTGTGGTTGGCTGCCACTGCCCGCAGTCACCACCTATCACTAGTCCCAGTGGAAGGTCACGTTTGAAGCATGACTTTATAAAGTCAAAAAATGATTAGGTCAGACCAATGTTAGGTTGGAAGAGGGCCTTCTGTGTTAATGTCTAAATTAGTCCATAGTCAGAAATAACCAGGTTAATTTATATAGGACAGCCTTTATTTTTTAGTAAATTATACTGTACTAGAAACTTAATACTGTTTCAGATTTGCTTTGCTAGGATAGATCCTTGTTATTTTAGTTTTATAGATAACTAAGTATATTTATCAAAATATTTAAATTGGGACTTGTTATAAAAGAGGGTAGTTGGAGGGTTAGGGTTTGCTTCTGATTGTATTAGTTCTGGGGAATACCTTTGATTAGGCTGCAGATCTTCCCATCTCAGAGCAGCCTGTCCAATTCTAATTGTGGTTCTTAATTTTATTGTCAAATTCTTTGATGATCTTACAAGAAAAAGTAAAGAAAACTGTTAACTGAAAAGAACTTTTCAGAAGTTAAATGTAGCTTCCTGAGGAAAATTCTAAACATACAAGGAAAGCAGCTTAATACTGTTTTACAGAGTAGGAGAATATTCATTCTTTTCTATTGAAGAGTTAACAAAACATTTTTTGTAAAATTTGGCTTGAATTATTAACTGTTGGCCTAGGTTTCTCTTACTAAGTCAGTTATCTAAAGCCAGAAACAGAGACATGAAGTTTTGTGTTCTTATGTTCGTTCAGGGTTGGATTTTCCTTTGGGAAACTGGCCCAGAAATGTACTAGAGAACACACTGGTATATGTTAATACGCTCAAAAATTGAGGATTTTCTGACTGCTTTTTTATTTTCTGTTCATTTCATTTTTGTGGTGTTGCTGTTTGCTATTTTTGCAATGATCATCTTTTTTTTTTCTCTATATCACTTAAATTTGTTTTATGATTTGTAGTCTGAAGTGTCTGACTTAGGCTAACATTTGCAAGCCACAGAAGCATGTAATAATTCAGAATTCCAAGAAAAGCTGGGGTTTTTTGGGGGGGATTGTTTTTGTTTTGTTTTGTCTTTTTGAGACAGGGTCTCACTGTGCAGTTCAGGCTGGCCTTGAGCTCACTTTGTAGCCCAGGCTGGTCTCAAACCGACAATGATCCTCTTGCCTCAGACTCCCGAGTGCTGGGATTATTACAATTGTGTACCATCACACCCAGCTCTTGGTTAATTTTTTTAAATTTTAATTTAACAAGTATTCTAAAACTCCATTCTCCTGAAACTTGGTATTTCCATGGTTGTCACCCCATCTTTAGGTTTGTGGATCCTCTGTGTGTTTTCTTAAGATACAATGTCTGGAGTAGAAAAACAGAAATAGTACTTCCAGTTCTGTCAGTAAATTTAGGTAAATTACTGAGTATCTTGAGGCCTATTTTTTTCATCTGTCAAGTGGGGAAGAAGGCAAAATCTGTCTCTACTATTTCATGAAACTCTAAAATAAGAGAGAAAAATGAGGTTGCTGGAAAATTCTTTAAAACACAGAAACTAGCTGATTCCAGGCATAATGGCATATATCCCAGCACTTGGAGGCTGATGCAGGAGGATCTTGAGTTTGACATCAGCCTGGACTACAAAAAAAAAAAAAGAAAGAAAGAAAGAAAGAAAGAAAGAAAGAAAGAAAGAAAGAAAGAAAGAAACTGATGCTTTCCATTTGTAAGTTGTTATGGCAATGATCAGGGTTTTTTTTTTTCCTTTTGTGTTTTTTTCCTGTTTTTTACTGTTTTTAAGTTTATAGGCATTGGTCCAGTCAGCTTTAAGAGATACTCGGTATAGTACTCATAGATTTTCTTCGTCACTTCCCTGTTTGTTGTTATTAGAAAGTGCTTTATTCTAATAAGCTTTCTTATTGACCAATTCATGATAGTAAATTAGGCAACTGGTTTTAAGACTATTTTCTCGGCCCAGGGATACAGCTCAGGGGCACAGCACCTGCCTGGCAGGCACAAGGTCATGAGTTCAGTCCCCAGTACCAAAAAAAGAGACCGTTTTCTCTTTCTTCTTTTTCTTTTTTTTTGTTTGTTTTGTTGGTTGGTTGTTTTTGTTTTGCATCTTTTTGGTACCAAGAATCAAACTCGTGGCCTCACACTTGCCAGCCAGGTGCTGTGCCACTGAGCTGGACTGTTTTCTCTACACAACCTCTGTTATTATGACTATCTTACAGACTCAAAAGACATTTTATTTTGTAAAATTACTTATTTTGGAAATCTTATTTATTAGCACTCAAATCTTTAAAAAAAAAAAAAAACTGGAAACAGAAAGATCTACTTGGTCTACTCTGCAGCCAAAGATGAAGAGAGAATTAACACTTGAGAGATTTTATTATAAAAATCATTTTCAGGTAGTTAGACCTTACCAGTTACATAAAGAAAAAATTTCCATTCCCTGGAAATGTTGCACTGTTAAATACTTGGTCTTATTCTTCCTTGTGATTTTCTTGAGTAAATAAAATAAGCATGCATATGTTTTTTCAGTTCAAAGTAATCAATACTATATACTCTTCTGGTTGCTTTTTTTCACTTAATAAATCCTGTGCTTTTAGTGTCAGTATGTGCAGAGTTACCTCCTTCTGATAGTATTTCATTTAATTAATGCACTGCATTAAACCGAAATTCTTGACATAGAAAAATTGGTTGTTTCAATTTGATATAGCCATCTGTTTTAAAACAACTGAAGTATCTTTCAGTCATATGTTTGGGTCAAGGTTTTGCATGGTGAGTGAATCTGTTTGAGGGTCAGGATCTTGTTTCTCCTTATTTGAAATTTCAGGTAATTTATTTGGAAGAAATCCATTATGCTCCTCCTCCATGTGAGGCACTGGGCAGGCACTGAGGTTACAGACGAGTGAGACTGCAGCTTGCAGGGACAGACCTGGAAGGTTTCCCTTCCATCAACACATTGGTCATGCTGCTCCTCCGCAGAGAGGGTGCCACCTCATTTTCTGGACAAAGTGCCAGTCATTGTTTAATGTGTTAATCTAGGACTATTCTTACAACTTGCTTCTGTTTCCTTAGTGATGTTTGTATTAGTGTTCTGATAGTATTTATTTTTAAAGCAGGTCACATTTTTGACCAGCATTTAGGAAAGATTGAACATGTAAACATATGCTGGGCATCAAACTTAGTTACTGTGGCTACAAATATGATATAGTCTCTGTTATCATAGTTATAACCTACAGAGGACAGAAGCAAAAAATGTAGGCCCTCAGCTCACCCGAGTCATCTTATTGTTTGTTTTTGTTTTCATTTTTGTTGTTATTTTTGTACAGGGTCTCACTATGTAGTCCAGGCTGGCCTCCAACTCAAGGTGACCCTCCTGCTTCAGCCTCCAGAGTGCTGAGATTGCAGGCATGAACCACCACACCCAGCTTCACACGGAGTGCTTATGTAGTACTTGTCTGGTGGATAGTCTGTTAGTTTTGGATGCCACTATTATTAACTAAGAACAATTAGTAAAGCATTTCTTTTTAAGCAAACTGGCTCCTAAGCCAGACTTCTTGAGTTTCCTCTTTGCCCTAACTACCTCAGAGTTTCTATTTTACAGACTCTGTCTGAAGTAGTTGGAATTTAAAGTTTAAGATTCCAGTGAAAAGCTGTACTTTGGTCAAAAATTTCTAACAAGTTTTCCATTTTCTTATTTATTACCTATGCAAAATTTGAAATTAAGGCTTTGTACCCAATAGCATTTATGGTTAGGATTTTAAAATTTGGACGTTCTAAAATATTGTAGGCAATCTAAATTTTTCATTTTTACAGCGGGACCATATGGAATATTTGCTGGCAGAGATGCCTCCAGAGGACTAGCAACATTTTGCCTAGATAAGGATGCACTTAGGGATGAATACGATGACCTCTCAGATTTGAACGCAGTACAGATGGAGAGTGTTCGAGAATGGGAAATGCAGTTTAAAGGTACTTTTAAGTTCTTGACAAAATAAATGTATGTTCAGAGACAGTGCATATTATTTCACATGTTTAAGGAACTTCAGAATGTCGTGTGATTTCATTGCCATCATTCGATGATATTGTAGACATAGCTGGATATTAATGATTATATATGGTAATTTGGAAAATATGTAAAACTTGTATTAGCTATATGTCTAAAAGATTGTGATACTTTTGGTCTTTTAGGTACTTGTTCATTAAGACATGTTTTTATATATTTTTTAATTACAGACATATTCAAAACTGAATTGGTTTGGGGGGGTCTAAGTGTAGATCACATGGCCCTGAGCTCGATCCCAGTACCACCAGAACAAATGTTCATTAGTATGTGTGTATTGTAAAAGATGTCCTTGGTTTTACTCTCCAACAGTAACAAGTATTCTTCCCCTGATTATACTTTCATGACACTATTTTGTACTACCTGTATGACACCGTGACCTATTTATATGACCCCTGAATCCCTCAGAACAGCTATTTTGGCTTCTTGGCACTCGTACTGGTTCTGTTATATGAAGAAGTCCTTTTATCTCATCCTCTCGACAGCTGATTTACTTAACCTAAGTTTAATTCACTTATCCTGGGTTTCAATTTCTGACCAAGAAACAAATGTGTTACCTATACACAAAATTCGAAATTAAATACCCACTCACCAAAAAGCAAAAGAAAGTTTGAAAGAAGAAAAATATCATACTAGAAGCCACATGTAGGCCTCTGTCACAGGGTGACCACTAGCAAATGAATTTTCATCTCTGCATTTGGTTTAGTGCCTTGAGGACCACTGCTGTCCGTCACATGGCCTAAGAATGTCTCAGTTGGATCTGCTTTAGCTCCAAGAAAATCACCATTTATTTTTTCACGGTCTATACTCCAAAATATTAGTCCTAGGTTTTTTTTCTTTCCACTTCCATGCAAAATCTAATAGATTTTAAAAACTGGTATCATGTACAGGTCCAAATTCCCTATGGTGAATGTTATCATTAGTTCTAAAGTGTACCACTTTTTAAAAAGAGAAAAAAGAAACTTAAGAGATTCCCAGCATTGCCAGCTCATTTCTTCAGTTCCATAGTTTGGGCTATCAGGATTTAAAGAACAGTCCTAAGACCCACAGTGCACGTTGGGCCAGCTTCAGGCATCTTCGCGCTTATAATCTAAGAGCCTGGGTTGGACAGCTGAGGTGGATGCCATCCATGTATATTTTTTTAAAAAGATCTCCAAGTGATTCTGTGTAGTGTCTGATTAAGAGCCACTGATATGGAACACTCTCCTGCAGAGAATAATTCCCAGGCTTTATAACTCCTCTAATACTGTTTTCTTTTGCCCAAGCTTTGCATGTAAAAAGACCAGCCATGCTGAAGCATTAGGACAGATTTAGCTTATTCTGTACGTTTCTGAAAGCACCAAGTGCCTGTCTTCTCTCTATAACAGTGAAACAACTTTGATGATTTTCTTTTGCTGTATCTTTTCAGAGAAATATGACTATGTAGGCAGACTCCTAAAACCCGGGGAAGAACCCTCAGAATATACAGATGAAGAAGATACCAAGGATCACAATAAACAGGATTGAACTTTGTAAACAACCAAAGTCAGGGGCCTTCAGAACTGCAATTCTTACTCCCTTTCACGGAATGTCCAGTGTCTTTTGGTTTGATTCACCTGCTGCGAAAAATATTCGACAGATTGTATGCAAGATAAATGAGTCTCACTATGAAGATTCGAATACTAGACATTATGTATGCTGCCACACTGATTTGTTGCAGTTGTTTGTAATGTCTTGTGGGGCTCTGTCATCCTGAAAAGGAATAGACAGGCATTTCTTAAACAGCACGAAAGTCACCAGGTTACTTTTAGCTTTTCTTCCTCTCCTACCCTCCCCTCCCCCTCCCCACCCCCTCCCTTTCCCCCATCCCCAATCCCCTATCTGACTTCGTTCTCTCTCCCCTTTTCCAAAATAATATCAAAGACAACCAGATAGGTATTTGCAACTCAAGTGTACAAATCTCCTCAAAAAACAACCGCAGGCCTCCTGTGTCACGTGCTGTGTTTTTATTTTAGCACTGAAGAGGGAGGGTGCCTGGGCAGAGGAAGCTGGAGTTGCACCTTCATTTGAGTATTTTAGGCTACTGAAACATTAACATGTCTATTCCCAAACTTTTCTTTTTGGGCTTCATCGGGAAAAAGGTGGGGAGGGAGGCAATTTCAAGTGGATTAAAGTAAGGAAATTTTCCCAACTAAGATTTCAAACCAGTTCTATCCCTCCCCTTCCTTCCCCTAGATCAAATCAATATTAATTGTGCCTTATTTCACAAACTCCATAGACTTGAATTGTTTTTAGGGAAAGCCCCTATATGAATTTAGAAGTCACTACAAACAGCATTGAGACTGAGGTTGGAATATTCTATTGACCCACAAAACCTTGATGTCATTCTGTGTATATAGAATGTAAAAGGAATATTCAGTGTTAACTGCCATATATGTTGATATACACAAACTTAATTAGCATTGTGATGCCAAATGCATTCCCCCATGCTTTCTCTTTTTCAAAAAGAAAGAAAAAATTGGAAATCAGATCAACAGCTCTTACCCCTTACAGAAGCTGCCTAACTTTAGGAGTCTGACGCTCACATCTCGCCGGTGTGGGTGCGTGGGGCCGCAGTATGGATGTCTGTGTGGGTGTGTCTGGATGTGTGTGAGTGCCTTGGAAGGGACTCTTTCTGCAGATACTGTAAATATAAGTACCGTTTTAATAAAGCATGTACAATAAACCAAATAAGCTTGAGTTGGATTTTCTATTGCAGAACTGTAAGCCAGTGCATTATGATGTGGTAATAAGATTGATTCATAATAAGGAAGACTCTTGGAAATGAAAAGCAGGCACTGGTTAACCAAGTTGTACACATTGTACCACATTCAGTGTAACTGTCGGAAGAAATTCCACTTTTGTGGAGCATTCTTAAGAGATCTGAGTATTCAGGTAAGAATTGATACATAAAAGTACATATTTTTACTTTATATTTTGATGTCAACTGATGGTATTAGAAGCAATAGCACTCCAGACAATAGTTACAAAATGCAAAACAGTAAAGGATATTGTACTGATTTTATTAAATTCTTTCCTCATTCAACTGAAGAGGTCCTAAAGCCCTACATACGTTATTCATGATTTCATCATGACCATGTAAATTCTGGATTAAGGATAAGTCACACCAAAAAGTAATTGTATTTAAGTCACCAGTTTAAAAAAGACTTCTGTTTAATAGGCATAATATATGCAAAAGCCATCAAAAGGGGAACTTTGAACTGCAGCAGTAAGCTGTGTAAAATACTACATTCTATTCAGTTTGGTAATGTTTCGTGGAAAATTATCTTTGGTCAATCTTTGCTGAAGAATGGTTGTGAGGACTTAAGAGTGTTGGGAAATGCTTTGTGTTTTTACGTATTTTCTAAAAAACATTTGTTAGAGTACATGTCCTCTGCAGTAAACAGATATATATATGGATATATATGAATTATTTGAGCCTACAGTTCAACAATAAACCTGCACTTGTAAATAGAGAAACCCTAAGTATTCATATGGTAAAAACTGTGTGGTCTGTTAAGAAAAGAGTAATTTTG
Source organism: Dolichotis patagonum (assembly GCA_004027295.1). NCBI lineage: Eukaryota > Metazoa > Chordata > Mammalia > Rodentia > Caviidae > Dolichotis > Dolichotis patagonum. The sequence goes on along the minus strand of PVJX010007258.1, from coordinate 50,684 downwards.
TGTTTTGGACTTCAAATAAACTGTGTTCTGGAGATAATCCCTTCATTCCAGTGAATGTTTCCCGTTCCCAGGTGCCTCAGCCGGCTGTTAGTGAGACCACAGCCTTGGTGTGTGGTTCCTGTTGTGTTCCTCTTAGCCAGTATTTTTCAGATTTGCCTGATTATTTCTGATCACTTGAGGTGCTCATAGGATAGGTTCTTGGCCTCCCGTTGAAGCCTGCTGCCTATGGAGCCAGCATCTTTGAGAGAGGGGCCTCAGGTAATGCTTGGGATCGGGCATACCTGAGAAATGCCATGCATACTGAACTTTCCAAGTTACTGCATATTTGCTAGGCAACCAAAATAGACCTTGCTGATAGATAATACATTTGGTTTTGTATTATTTCCTAAACTTCCTTAGCAATCTGAGTTAAGATTTCAAATCTAATACATGACTTTAGAAAACAGCAGATTTTAATAGTGTGGGTTTTTTTGTTTTGTTTTTTGGGGGGTTTTTTTGTCAGCATCTCCACACTGGCTTGTGTTCCCAGCTCTGCTGTACACAGTAGTCAGTTTCTCTGTACTAACATCCATTCCGATACAGAGGTGATTTTTAAAGCCTTTACCATGGTGCTGTATCTTTCTATGTTGTCCTGATGGTATTTCCACCTGCCTTTCTGCAGTTCTGGCAACACCTCTACCAACAACCAAGGAACTTGAATTTAATATATTGAATTAGCACTAGGGAACTTATGTTCACTGGGAAACGATATTGAATCACTCATCCAACGATTCCACTTAATCTCTATTGATGACTTTGTGCGGCATAGCGAGTTACTAGGAATGTGTGTCATTGACAGGTTCACACTAATGCCACAGAGCTTTTATAGATAGAACTTGGAAATACTGTAACAAGAAAAAAATTCCTTTGAGCATGTTGAAAATAAAAGCCATGACTTAGAGTGATATTGATTGGATTATAGTTCTGACTTACCCTTTCAATGAAAGTAGCAAATGCCTAAAGACAGCTTTTGATTATGTTCCATTCCATTAAGGTCAGCTACTATTTGGTAAGTGATATTAACCTGATTGCGACCTATTTGGCAATGGCAAAAATGTTCAAAGACCGGCCAACTTTACTATTTTTAGGCTAAAAGCATAATTCCTAGGCATTGTCAGGAATGACTGTCTCATCACACTCCTGTGAGTCACTGAGGAGACCCTGCCCTAGCTGTCAGCTTTGCTTTTGTTCTGCCATCACTTGCCTTAAGCAAGTCCTGTAGCTTCCTGCAATTACTCCAACCAACCAAGGGCATGAGCTGTATAGGGGGCTGAGGCAGGAGGATTGCAAGTTTGAGCCAAGTCTGGGCAACTCAGTGACTTTGCACAAATGATCCTGTCTCAAAAACTTATTGGAGGGATGAGAATATAGGTGAGTAGGAAGGCCCTGGGTTCAGTCCCCAGTACTAAGAAAAAAGCACTAGATACCATGTGAGCGCTGGTTTATTCTCTGTTACAGCCACCAGGACACAACTAAACCTCACGCAGTGGTGTAAGAAGTCCCATAGTATTGGCACATGCTTTTAAATGCTGTAAAGTATGGTTTTAAAGACTATGTAATAATGCTTCAAAGAAAAATTTTTAGTGAAAATGCAGGCTGTTCCATATGTAGTACCGTTTTAGTTTGTTAAAAAGAAAACCCAAGAGAACAAATTTAACGCTAGATCGGCATATGCTTTGGTTGGTTATAAAAACAATGTATGCTCATTACAAAAAAAAATAAGAGATGACCAAAACTTTGGAGTTAAGCAGTTAATCTTTCCCAAAACACTTCTCTCCAATTCCTGCTCTGTGTGGAGTTAGAGTATATTTTCCTGTTCAAAGCTGCAGGCTCGAGACATCCACCCAGACTTCCTGGACTTCGCAATCTCGAAGTGCATGTGCGGCTTCCCCTCCAGACACTGCTGCCCTGCTGCTGTCCCTCACTGTCTCCTCCTCCCTCCTTTCCTGCAAACTCGTGGCCTCTTGGCACGGTTGCTCCCTGCTCTGCAGGTCTTCGGTGGCTCCTTTCTGAAGAACCCAGACCGTGCTTAGGCCTCCACACTGCCTCTTCCCTTCCCACTTCATTAACTGCTGCTGAAAACTGCTTCTGCCTCTCAGGGAGAGCTTGGCCTGCAGTCTGAGGTCGGCAGCTGTGTTACTCTCCCCACCCCGCAGCTGTCCGTCGGGCTCACTGACTTGCTGGGTCTTAGCAGATTCAGGGCCTGAGGTTGAATTAGGGTGCCCGCTTCTCTCATACCAGGTGCATTTCTATCACTGAAATTACTATTGTAATTGTCTCCTTTAAAAGCAGGGACAGATTTATACTCAATTAGGCCCAATGTTTTCCCCAACTACTACATATTTGCTCAGCCCATTTTGTTAAATGAATTTGTAAACTGAGAGGGTGGACAGGAGCCCGTGCCATGCCAGCACTTGTGAATTCTGCTTATTGGGCTTGCAATTAATCAGGAGTTTCTGTGCTGTCAAAAAACAGAAAGAAAAAAGAAACCGAAACCATGGGACTAGGTGATCTCCAGTGCCCTTTCAGTTGATGAGTCCTAGGTAGAGCTACGCATGCTTATAAATACTGAGCATGGCCCTATAAGTGCAAAAGACAGAGCTGTCCTCATGACAGCCGGGTGGAGGAGAGGCCCTCACCTGAGCACCCATGGTCAGGGTTCAGCCGGGGCTGGGTGGAGGAGGCGTCCCAGCATCCCACCCTTCAGCCATCTCACTTGGGAACTCCAATCTCTTCCCAGTCACAAAGATACTCCTTGCAAGGCTGGCCTGGCCAGTGCTGGTGCTAATTAAGAAAAAGACAAGACACATTTCAATGTGATCTTCCTGAAGACAGACTCCAACATAATCGGTATAAAGAGCACAGTCTAACCTGTTTTGCTTTCCCGGGAAATGCCGCCTTATTTGTGGGGAAAGCCCTTTGCCCTTGCAAGTGTAAGAAGTGTGAGAAAGGAAAACAAAAGCTCCAGGGAGCCGGTCACCTTTCTCAAGTCCCCAAGGCAGGGGGAGCCCTGGCAGCCCTGTGTTTGGAGGCTGCGTCCGTCCACCGCGGGAAGAGCATGGCCTGCGGTGAGTGGCTCAGCTGCTTTCTGTTGAGCCAGTCTCCACTCCTCTCAGCCTGACTTTCTTCAACTGTGGAAGAGGACCGACATATATTTGGAGGCACCTTATTTAAAGGAAGGGTCTGGATAATCAATCCTTTGTTGATTAAGTGGACAGTTCTAATCTAAAAACTGTTCACTCTCTGGTGGTTACAAAGTACATCTGATGTGTAGTAAAATTACTAAAGTTCAGCAGTAATGCCAGGAGACAGTTTCCACATTTATTGATATTTTCATGTGCCCGGTTTGTGATATATTTTCAGTCGGGGCTCCTGGAGTAGGGTTACGTTGAAACCATCTGCAAACGGTGACCCTGGAGTTAGCAGAAATGAAACCAAGAGATTATAGCGAATTGTGAGAATCCACCATGACTTACTGTCTTTACTGCTGAGCAGTAAACTATTCGCTAAGCTTGTCAACTATTTTTAACCAGAAGCAAAATTGAAAATGCCAGGTGACAGCCACGAGTTCACCCATGCACTTCCTGTTGCGTTTCACAGATTTATTTGCGTTGTTTTTGTTGACCTTTCAACTACCTCAACATAATTCAGAATCACTTCACAACCCAACTTGGGTTAAGGCGTAGTGATTAGAATGACTAAATATGTTATGTTCTGTCCAAAGATTTTCCCAAATGACTGATAGAACTCTTGTAAATCAAGTTAAAAGTTTAGTCACCCTAAATTAAAAATTACCAGGCTCTGTTAAAAATTAACAGATTTTGAGACAGCCAGAACTTAATTCCAAGGAATCTTCTCATGATGGTTATTTTTTATGTCAACTACACCCGTCCATGGCATCTGGTTGTTTGGTCAAACACTACCCTAGATGCAGATGTAATTAAGGCTCTTTATTTTTACTCTGAGTTTCTCATATAAGAAAAACCATGTGATATTTAAGCTTGTGTGTCTGATTTATTCTGCTTAACATATGGTCTCCAGGTGCAGTCATCTTCCTACCAATGATTCACCATCTCCCTTCTTTATGATTGAGTAGTACTCCCCTGTATATAAATACTATATTCTCTTTATGCTTTCATCTGTGGAGGGACCATAGGCTGCTTCCAAGGTTTAGCTATTAGGAGTTGTGCTGCTACAGACATGGGCATGCGTGTGTCCTGTAGTATGACACCTTTAAACTTTCGGGAAGATAGCTAGAAGGCAAATAGCTGGGCAGAATGAAATTTCAATTTTTAGCTTTTTTGAGAAATCAGTCACATATAATGGTTGTACGAGTTTAAATACCAACCAATATAGTTTCCTTTTCCTCCACGGCTTTACCAGTATGTGTTATTGTTTGACTTTTTGGTGACAGCCATTTTTTCTGGAGTAAGGTAGAATCTTGGTGTTGTTTTATCTTGCATTTTTCTAATGATCAGAGATGTTAATCATTTCTTTTCACATGCTTACCGACCTTTATACTTCAGGGGAGTGTCCATTCATTTCATTTACCCGGTTTTTTTGACTGTGTCTAATTTTTTCAAGATCTTTATCTATTCTAGACATTAGTCTTCTGCCCAAGGTATAGCTGGCAAAAATTTTTCCTTTTTGTAGGTTGTCTTTTTATTCTGTTGGTGGTTTCCTTTGCTGTGAGATTTTTTATTTGATATGAGCCTATTTGTTGATTCTTGTGTTATTTCTTATGCAACTGAGTCTCTGTTTAGAAAGTCCTTACCAGTGCCTATGTCTTCAAAAGTTTTATCTATTTATCTCCCAGCAGATTGTTTGTTTAGGTCTTTTATGCAGTTTGACTTTAAATAATCCCTTCATGACTGTGTTTAATACTTAATATGTGACCTAGTATGGCCAACCAAATAACAGGTTTTGAATTCTGAAGTACCTTTCAGCCCTGAAATAATACATTTATCAACATGCTTTCCATTGTTCCAGATAAAACTGAAATAACGTTTTATCTAATCTCTGAAATAAGATTTGGGGCTGGGGATATAGCTTAGCAGCACAGCGCCTGCCTGGCAAGTACAAGGTCCTGAGTTCAATTCCCAGTATACACACACAGAAAATTTCATCAGATGTCATGAGACCAAGAAGAGAAATAAGATAATCTTTTTGTAAAGTCAGCATGTCAGGGAAGTTAAAGAGCCTGATATGGTCATTTTATTCAGAATCACTTTTTAAAATATTTTAAAAGGTTGGGCATGGGGTCTCAACACCTATAACTGAGCTCAGACAGGGCAACTAGGGACTTAGTAAAACCTTGTCTCCAATTTTTTTTTAATTTTTAAAAAACTTTTAAAAAGGGTTGGTAATTAACTCAGGGTCGGGGTTCTGTTCCTTGCATCACACACACCAAAATTAAAATTATTTATAAATATATGTAATTGGGCCGGGGATTTAGCTTAGTGGCTTAAGCGCCTGCCTGGCAAGCGCGAGGTTGTGAGTTCAATCCCCGGTACCAAAAAAACAAAAAACAAAAAAATAAATAAATAAATAAATATATCTAATTATGGAACTAACATGAAACCATTCTCTTTGGGGGGGGGGGATGAACATTGCAGCAAATGGAATGTTTGAATGAACTTTTCCTCAACTCAAATTCCTCATTCTTTCCAAAGATGACCCTAATTTTCAGTGTAGTGTTCATACTTCTGATCTTCTTGAAAGCATTTATATTCAGATAGCTATACTTGGAAAAATATTACAGAGGTTGAAGCCCAAAATCCGTAAGCAAACTGCCTGGCTTCTACTCTGGCTCTGCCGCTCATTAGCTGTGTGACTTTGAGCTAGACAATTAACCTCTCCTTGCCCAGGTGGTCAATTCTGTAAAATACAGAAAATAATATTGTACCCAGTTCATAGGGTTTTGGGAACAAATGAGTCCACCCATGTAAACACTTAGAATGGTGTCTGGTGCCTAATGAACACTAGACACTGTTAGTTATTACCATTCCTCCTTTTTTTTTTTTTCAAAATAAATGGCAATACTGGATACTTTTTTGCTAACTTACTTTACTGATCAATGTACTTTGGAAATGTTTCATAGTATTATAGATAAAGTCTCTTTTTTCCTACAACTTCAATTATCATTTTCCACATAATGGTTTCAAACAGTTCCTAGAAAAATGTATTTACCCAAGTAGCGTATCTTTTTCTATGTGATGTGATGGAGTAAAGTATCATGGGTACACTAAAAGCGTGGTGAGAATGTTATTCATGCCCATGTTACCACTGGGGATTGTAGGGAACCACCCAGATGACTCCTTGAAAAGAAGAGCAACTATCTCCATTTTGGGGAAATTTGGCCCAGTCTCCATGCATGGATGGAGCTGGTGAGGCTATTTCTTTGTCCTTTCTGTTGGCTCTAAGCAATGTAAACTGGGTTGGCTGAAGAGCCGATGTGTAATCTCTGAAGCAAAGCCACAGGTCAGTGTTACCTCACCCAGTGACTCCCCCAAATATGTGGTTGAGCTGGGTGGGATGGAGAGCCATGCTCCATGCTGTCTGCTGGGACTGAGGCTCCAGAAAGAGGCTATGACTTCCCAGGGCAAAAAGGATTGTACATCAGAACTAAAGCACGGACCCCAAATTACTAGATACTACCTCGGCTGTGTTATGCAGATTGCCCTCTCTGTATTTATTGCTCTCTGCTTATTGCAGAGGTGATCTCAGACCTCCTCAGACCTTCTCGCTAGCCCAGCTCACAGTAGTCATGGCAGTCACATATTTCCTGCCACTCGCACTGTCACTCATCCCTAAGCCACTCCTCTCATGGAGAATTAATAAAACCTGGAAAGGGCTCTGGGCAGAGCCTTTGTTCCAGTGAACACCAATTTGGCTGGTCTTAGGATCCCTTGGCTCACTACAACTGTATATATGTCCCGGTGTCTTTAGTCTCACCTTGGGTCGCATTGGAAGTGGTAGATTGGAATTAACTCACTAGAATTCCAGTAACTTCTCTATGGGATTACAAATATAAACCTTCCTGGATCGTGATGAAGACAGGAAAGGGTTCTCCATAGGGATGAAATGGGAAGACCTTGCTGTCATCTGGGACAGACATGTTACCCTCGGCAGCTTCCCTCTGTCTGAGTTGTGCTTTTGTTTACTAAAGATGGTGACTCCCCAAAGAGGCAGAGCAGTCCCCAAAGAGGCAAAGTGGCCACACTCTCTGTCTTGTGTCTCCCTTCCTCCAGCAACTTTGCCACCTCGATGATTTGAATGAGATCACAGGTGTGTTTCAAAGGAAGCAGGAGAAGAATGGCTGGTGTGGTTAAAGGTGAGGTCTGCATTGCTGATCCCTTTCCTTTTGCATTTCCACCTGGGAGGCTGTTACGGCTTGTGTCTAGATGCCCCCCCCACCTCATGCAGTCATAGGTGGAGCTTTTCCAGAGGTGGCTGGGTCTAGAGTGTGTGGTACTGGGATTGACTCACAGTGCAACTCAGGATCAAGGGCTCTAGCATTAAGAGTGTGACTGCTGCCCATCCTAAGGGCAGGTAGCCCGGATAAGATACAAGGGACAGAAAGAAGCCTGTCGCTTGTCATTGCTTGTTTTTGCTGTCTGCTGCTTGCCTTGAACTGTTTCTCCTCTGAATTACCCCTCTGCCATGTGCCACGTTGCCTTGGATCCAGCCAGCCTGGGACTGAGACTGCTACAAACTGTGAGTCAAAATAAACCTTTCCTCCCTTAACTTTGGGTATCAAGTATTTAGTCTCCACAACGGGAGAAAAAGTAACTCAGACAGAGCTGTATCTGCCTTTAGGCCCCAGAAGCCTCAGGAGTTGCTTGCACTGGTCTCTGGCTCTTGGGTTCCATCCCCAGCTGGGCTGGAAGTGGGTGGAGAGCAGCTGGGCTGCGTGTGTGGGTTCCTCGTACCTGGAAAACTAGAGGACCACGCAAAAGGGCGCTGGAGAGGAGTGAGGGGAGGTGGGCCCTCTGAGCTCCCAGCATTGCCTCAGCTGATCCGTGTGCTCCCTCTCAGTAAACCCAGCATTGGGCCCAGGACCTGGCACAGAGCAGGTGTTCAGCATATGTTTGCTGGTGAAATAAATAAAATCGACTTAGCCTTTGGATCCCCTAGCAGGACAAAGCATATTTCACGTTTTTAAAAGTAGAGGAGGGATTCTAGGAACAACGCGTAGTATAAAGCAGGAAAAACTGAGGAGAACTGTGTGTGGGAAAAGATTTTGTTCTTTTTAGACGCATTAGGAGGATGCACTCGAAAAGCAAATCTGACCTGGAAAGGCTAGCGATGGTCCGCGGGCGCTCTGAGGACCTGAAAAGACTGCGGATGGAGCCTTCACCGGCCGGGTCTGGCCCCCGGCGGCGGCCCCGGAAGGGTGAGCTCAGGCGCTGCCGAAGGAAGGCCAGCCCCGGCTGGGTGAGCTCCGGCTGCCGAAGGAAGGGCCAGCCCCGGCTGCCCCTGCTCAGGACACGCTCGGGGACCTCCCTTTCCATCTGCAGAGTCGCCCTCAGGAAAGCCCTCGGCGCTCCTCCACTTCCACCGCGCCCCTCCCTGGCCTCGCCTGGCTCGGTCCTCAGAGCAGCGCCCCCTGCGCCCCCTGCACAGCCGCTGCGCGCCGTCTTAGGACTCTGCTCATTTCACAGTCTCCTGAGCGACTCTTCCATCCAGCTCGTCCCTGCTGCCGTCGGATGATGGCATTTCCTGGGTGTAGATCTGCAGAGCCGCAGCCCGCCCGAGAGCACTAGGCCCCCGGGGCTCCCCAGGTCCGAGTTCTGCTGAAAACAACCGCGCCTCCTCCCGCTGTCCCGCCGGCGCCCTGCTCTAGCACACCCGGGTTTTCCTAGGACCGCGTGGCTCCCCCAGGTAACCGCCAGGCAGCCCTGCAGGGCAGCTCCCGAGAAGGAGGGGAAGGGCAGAGAGAGGAGGGGAGGGGAGGGGGAAGAGGACGCCTCCCATTCGCTCTCCGGGTCGCGCCCCACCGCTATGCAGCTCCCCCGAAGCACACGTGTACTCCACTGAGGAGGCTTCGGGGGAAGGGCTCCCTTCCCCAGAGGACACACTGCAGGCCGTCAGCGCGGTGGTCAAGGGCCTGCTGCACACACACACACACACACACACACCCGCATCCCATCGTCCTGGAACTCTTCGCTAATTCCGGCTTCTCTCTTCAAGACTGAACGCAAGCGCTGCTCACTACCAGCTCTCCTGGAGCCTACCCCACCCCCAGCCTCGTGCGCCTCCCTCGGCGCATGCGCTGTGGCGCTGCTTTGGACCATCCCTCCTTGCTTAGACACCCCTGCATGAGCTCTTAAGACCAGAAGTTAGGCCGCGTCTACCTTTGTGTCTGCCATGGGCTAAATGTTTGTGGCCCCTCCAAAATTCGCGTTGACCCCCGATTCCTAGGGTAGTGGTGGCAGAAGGCTCCATCCTCTTGAATAGATTAATGCCGTGTAGAGTAGCTTGAGGTACATCCCTTCCGCCATGTAAGGACCACCCCCCACCCCCACCCCCGTGGCGCCCTCTGGGCCACTCTGCTTCACAAGACCCTGAGCCTCCCAGCACCTTGGCCTTGAACTTCCAGCCACCACGGCTGTGAGAAAGTAGATTTCTATTCAGTTTAAATCGCCAGTTCCTTTTTATTTTGCTACAGTAGCGTAAACAGACTAAGACAATGTCTCTAGCCACTAACACGATATCTGCTCACAAACGCTAAGGAATAAATAATTGGATTTAGTTGTATTAGGTGAGTCCTGAAGCAGAGCTTACTGCTTCGATTAGCCTCCAAAAGGTAGCCCCAGGAGTCGCTTGGCAGGCCCATAACCCGCGGTGAGCAGCCTGCTTTCCCCAGGGCAAACCCACCTTTCTGTTGCTGGATCAGGACCAGCCAGTGTAAATCTTTTGGGAATTAGGAGGAGGCAGATCTGCCTGGGGCATTTTGCCATCCACCAAGCCAAACAGTCTTCACTAGATGGTCTTAGAGCTGTTATTTCTTCCTAGTCAGAGGTCCGAGCTGATGGAATTGTGTACCAGAGGTTATAAGAGAAAAGTTGCTGGCATTCACATCCAACTGAACCAGTGCCTTGTTTCTGTTTCTGTTTCTGTTTCTGTTTCTGTTTCTGTTTCTGTTTCTGTTTCTGTTTCTGTTTCTGTTTCTGTTTCTGTGGCAAAGGTTTTCCCAACAAAAGCCTCCTCAAGAAGCTTGCCTGGCCAGGCCATCGTGGGAGCCAGGGCTGGACCTTGCTTCGACTGGCTGGAAAATACTGAGCTCTCAATGGAATCACACCCTAGTCAGCACCCTCAGGGGGCCAGCTCAGAGGATGACAAGCATAGTCGTACTTGTAAGAAATAAGAACAGAAATCGAGTCCTGCTAAGAGTTTTCAAGTGGGTCCCATGGCTAAAAAAGTGCTGTGTCTTCATTCAAACAGAGAGCTAAGGAACAAGATGGAACATTCCTCTAGGCCCCGCAAGGATGTGTGAGCTTTCTACTGTTATAAATGATGCCATAAATGTGTCAGTCCAGGTGAAGTTAAAGTGGTTTACTAGCAAGTGATTGTGTCCCTCGCTTGCTCACATTTCTCTAACTCAGCTGGCAGAGAGGAGGAGGTCAGCAGGAGATTAGAGACCCAAATCCACCCCCACACCGGATCTCAGTACCCAGGAAATGCTGGGGAGGGGCAGGGCTTGCCTGATTTGTCAACAGAGCAGAAAGAGGTGCAAAGGGTGTTTTTCAAATGAGAATTCCTTCCCTATCTGCATAGGAGTGTACATTTTTACTGCCCTAGTTAAGACTATAAAGATCAGATGTGTAAGCTCCAAACTTGCAGGTATTGAATCTTCAGAGGAAGTTACAAATTCCAACTCTACCCTGCCTATATTTTTGTCAGCTTGCCCGTCATGGGTACCAAATACCTGACACGTGCAATTTAAAGAAGAGGTTCATTTTGACTCATAACTTCAGAGGGCTCAGTCCATAGTAGACTTAGAACCATAGTAGGTTCTAAGGTAGAAGCATCATTACAGAGGACGTGGTGGAGAAAGGACACTCAACTTTTGGCATATGAGAAGCAGAAAGCAGAGAAAGAGCAGAGAGGAGAGATCTGGAACCAGGTATAGTCCCCAGGGTCATGTCCCCATGATCCAATTTTTCTTAGGTCTCTCATCCTAACAGTCCTTTCAGCCATGAATCCGCAGTGGGTTAGCCCAGTGATGAGGTTGGTACTCTCACAGCCCTCTCACCTCTCCAGGTGACTTCTTTTTTTTTCTTTTTGGTACTGGGAATTGAACTCATGACCTTGTGCTTGCCAGGCAAGTACTTTGCTGCTGAGCTATACCCCCAGGCATCTCTTAATCCAGTCAAATGAAGCATCTGGATTAGTAGGCACCCTGCCCCCATTTTATCCTGAACACAGTAGACAGAGCATTCAAAGTTTTCCTCAAAACTGGCTTCATTTATGAGCATAACGTTGCAGTCACCAGCGTTTCTTTGTCAGTTCTTTTTTTTTCAAATCCATTTTATTTCAAAGAGAAAAAAGAAAATGAAAATAAAATGAAATTGCAAAACACATCCATCAGGAGCAACAAGGTGTATACATTGCACATTGTCATCCCCAAATCATTCAACCAGAGCACGAGACATCTGCCTTCAGTTCAGTTGTCCGAACAACACCAGCACAAATCTTTCTCTTCAGTGAACTCAAAGAAATTAGTAGTATACCTGTCTTAACCTTTTGTTATATACATACATATACATATGCATATGTTGTTTCTTTCAGCTTCTCACACTAGTGAGACAATACGATGTTTACACATGTGTCTTATTTATTTCACTTATGAGTATGGTCTCAAGTTGCATCTATTACCTATAAAAGTTTCCAGTTTATCATTCTTTGTGGCTGAGTAGTACTCCATTGTACACAAATACATCTTTTTTATCCATTCCTCAGTCAATGGGCATTTAGGTTGTTTCCAAGATCTAGTTATTACAAATTGTGCTGCTATCAACATGGGTATACATATATCACTGTGGTATGATGTTATTAATTCTTTTGGGAAGATACCTAGAAGGGGAATAGCTGGGTCAAATGAGACCTCTAGTCCTAGTTTTTTGAGGAATCTCCACCCTGATTTCCACAGTAGTTGCACCAGTCTGCACTTCCACCAAGGGTGGAGAAGGATTCCTTTTTCCCCACAGTCCCTCCAGCATTTGTTATTGGTTGATTTCCTGCTAATAGCCATTCTTTCTGGCATGATGCTTTAATTTGCATCTCCCGAATGACCAGTGGTGTCGAATATTTTTTCACATATTTATTTCACAGTTAGGTTTTTGAAACAAATTGTATATCCTGAGCTTCACATGAAGAAGGAATATTTTCATAACAGTCTATTCACTGAGCCCTTAGACAAGCTATGGCCCTCGGGTACTCAAGAGTCATACATTTCGTCTCCTCACACAACGCAGGACCGTGGTTTAACAAAGGCGTTGGAAACTTGGTTCAGCACAGCTCCTTTGCATAGCAACCAGTTACATATTCAAACTATGGAACACAATGTATAGAATAAATGGAATACAATATATAGAACTCTCCTGTGACTCAACTCAGTTGTTATTTTGCATTCTCATGTCCCTTTGTGAGGGATTAAAGTGGCTCCAGGCACTGTGCAGCTCCTCACCTCGAGTAGGGAAATCTATTTCCCCACCCTATGAATCTGGACTGTGTCTTCTGAGATACCGCATGAGGCGACACGGCTTCCGCTCTCACGCTCATAGAAAGTAAGTGTTCACCACAGTGTGAAGAATCTGGGATGGGAGATTTGTGGACAGGGAGTTCACAGCCTGAGTCCAAGGTCACCCTGAGCTCCCCCACCACCCAGGCAGTCCTGATGGCTGCATGAGGGGACCGCAGGCCACACGGGCAGAAGAGCCACACCGCTAAACTCTGCCCAGTGGACCCACAGGAAATACGCGCACATAAACAGTGATTGGGGGCCCACACAGTTTTGGGGTGATTCTGAATAAAATAATAGAGAACTAGTTCAATGAATTCAAAATTTTCTCACCCTCAGTTTTTTCCCTGAAGTGGCAGGTGAGGTCCCCAAGGCTTCTGTGGACTAATAGCACAGAGGTGCTCCGATGTCTCCACCTTCCTCTTAGCATCCGGCAACGTGAATTCCACTTGGTACTCACCTCAGTGGCATCCCAAGCCTACAATCTATGCAGACACCCCTTGTTTAATGACCGACCTGTTTAAAAACTGTGGGAACTTACAGCCAGCCACTTGGACCCATGACCGGTCCTTATTCTGTGCAGGTCTATTGTTTACAGGGCCTAGGTGTTTTATTCTTGCACAGTGGAGTTTATGCAGCACTGTAATTTTTGCTGGTTGTACTGTACAGTAGAGTAGTCTTGTGTTCTGTTACACATTATAGGACTGCATGTAAGAGTTATACAAATGAAAGCAAAGGCATCAAGTTGGACTCTCCTTTGACCATTTCTTTGTTCTGAATATTGTACTACTGTAAACAGTTTTTCACTTAGTGACCAATTTAACAACTAGTCACAGGTGTGTGACTACTTCATTAAACAAGGAGTGTTGATTACAAACACTGACAGTATCCTTTCATCCTAGCTGTGAGGCCCCCCAGGTCTTCTGTTCCTTCGGGGCTGAATAGCCACAGTTGATCATCTTTGGCAGCTCCCCAGGCATGCAGGACACCCCCCCCCACTTGCCAGCCTCCCATCTGCTCTTCCCTGCACGGTGGCATCAGGAATGCTCTGTGGGCTGGCTGATCCCAGGCCGCTGCATCCCTGTTGTCCGAAAGCTGGTCTGACTTGGCTGGGGGTGAAAGGGATATTGAGGATGGCATAGGACCCTGTTTTGGGGATGCCAACTAAGAGCTCAGTATTTACCCTCCTGTCTAATCCTTCCTGCATTCCACAGCCCAGCAAGTTTTGGCATAAAGTTGGGTAACTGAAGGTAAAAAGAACACCCCTTTTCTCTTAATCTATTGCTCTATTCCTAGAATGCAACTTCTGCTCAGTGCTAAAACGATCAAGCACTTATAACTAAAACTTCTTTTTCTTTCAAATATTCTATCTCTGTCTTCAGTTTCAAACCTCAGTATCTCCATTTTACATTTAAAATGTAGATTATTGTTTTATGTGCATACATCATTATATAAATGGTATAGTTACATTCTTCTTATTAATGGTGATTTGTTTTTACTAAGCTTTATCTTTTCCTATTACTCTGTATATACCTAATATGTAGCTCCTAACTGCTGCATGTTACACCTGAGATATCCACATCTTTCACCTGCTCAGAAGTGACGCACATTGAAGTTTGAAGTTGGCTCTGTTCCATCAGGTAACATTGCAATAATTATCCTCCTCCACCTTCCCATGGGGACCCCTCTAAGAATTTTAGGGTGATATGTGCCAGAAGTGAGTTTCCCAGGTATAAAGCACGCCTATGTTTCATTTAAATCTCCAGTGCCAGATTACTCAGAATGGCTGCACCCACCCTACCCCAACTCTAAATTCTAACCCTAACCTAACCCTAACTGCTAACCTTAACCCCTAACCTCTAGCCCTAATGCCTAACCACAACCCAAGCCCCTAACCCTAACCTTAACCCTAACCCTAAGTCCTCTTTCTCACCAGCGGTTTGTGAGCGCTTTCATGCCCTCATACTGCCAGCCACTGGAAACGCCCAGTGCTCTAATTTTGTACCTAGCTAGTAGGTGTAAAGTGGTACCTTGTAATCATTTTATTTAATAATGACTTTGCACATTTCTTTAGTGTCTGTTGGTTGGGGAGGAACCTTTGCTTTAGTAAATTGCCTGTTCATATCCTTTCCTTACTGTACTGTCATTTTTGAGGGGGACAGTGGGTTTTGGATGTTTGAGACGGGGTCTCCCTGTGTAGTTCAGGCTGCCCTTGAACTCACTGTGTAGCCCGGGCTGGCCTCGCACTCACAGCAATCCTCCTGAGTGCTGAAGTTACGGGGCGTGCACCACCACAGCTGGCCTGGACTGGCTTTGAGGTTACTGTCCTTTTCCTGCTCATAAGGGGCTTCTGGAATCCTAGGTGACTGTCTCTGAGCACTTTTATTCATGGTAGTCACCTCTTCCAATCTGACATCATCTAACAACTTCCTCCCATTATGTTTTTCATTTAATGGAAATCTTTAATTTTTATGTAATCAAATATCTTTGGTGCTTTATGGATGTGTTATTGTTCCAGTTTCTATTTTTTATTAGCATTGTTTGTGTTTCATGATTATATTCATTATGCTTATGGCCTTTGTGTGTGTGTGTGAGTCTTTTTTTGAGACAGGTCTTGCCGAGTAGTTCAGGCTGGTCTTGAACTCAGTTATCCTCTCGCCTCAGCCTTCCCAGTGCGTGATTACGGCATGCAGCACGACGTCCGGCTGTTGTTTATGTTTTACTCAAGAAGTACATCCATACTTCCACCTCAGAATAAGTGCTCCTATATTTTCTCCTACTAATAGTTTCATCTAAACTAATAGTTTCATAGTTTCATCTTTTTCATTTAGATCTTTGAAATCTTACAGTGGCTCCACTTTGATCTACTTAGAGTTATATGTCCCTCTGTGAAGATATCAGGTTTTATTTTTCTGCATAAAATGAGTACATTGTCCCAACAACATGAAGTAGACACTGTATCCTGCTTTCTTTGCTACCTGTGTTTATAGTATTTTCCCAGATCTGAATCTGTTTCTGAGTGCTTTACTTTGCTCATTGTTTGCCTATTGGTGCACAAAATCACTGGTTTTGTTCCTATAGCCCAACAGCATATCTTATTATCTGATAACATAAGTGCCCAGCCCTCCGTTCTTTGTAAAAGTCAATATTCTTGGACTTTTAGTTCTCCATATTACTTTAAAACAAAATTTATATACTGGGCATGGTGGCACATATGTGCAATCTCAGCATGCCAGAGGCTGAGGTAGAAAAATCTCTGTGACTTTGAGTCCAGCCTGCACTGCATAGTGAAATTCTGCCTCAAAAAAAAAAAAAAACCCTAAATAAATAAAGTATCAAGCTTCAAAAAAAAAAAAAACCCAATTAGAATTTTTATTACATTGTATGAAATTTATATATTATTTTGGGGAAACCACATCTTAACATTAATTCAACCCATTCCAGAGGACAGAATATCTCTCCATTTGACCAGATCTCTTTTTATATTCTTTCCTAGCATTTTAAAATTTACTTTAAAGAAATAGTTTATTTTGTCTTAATCCTAGAAATAAGTTTTTATTGCTATTGAATTATATAAATTTATAAATAGGTAAATGAATAATTAAAACTAGAGATTTTAATAACCTCAAATAATGAAAAACAAAAAAGAGGAAAAGATATTGAAGACTTGAACAATGCAATCAAAGAAACTTACCCTATTATGTAAACCTCTACATCCAACAAAGAATATACTTTCTTTTCAACAGGACGTGCACAATTTACAAAAATAGTTTAATGTATTAGGTCAAAAAGCAAGTCCAAGTAATTTTGAAGGATTGCTATGGAGACTAAATTATCCTGCCAACATGCAATAAAATTAGAAATCAGCATCAAAGAATATTTTGTTAAAAATCTCGCATACTTGGAAACTGAAAAATTATATTAAACAGAAGGCTTTTGAGAGATCATGGAAATACTGCATTTCAAAGTCTATGAAATTCACCTACCGTCATACATAGTTTTAAATAAAATTTGAGGAAACAAAACATCCAGGTTTTGAGCTGGGGATTTAGCTCAGTAGCACAAGCACCTGCCTGGAAAGCATGAGGTTGTGAGTTCAATCCCTAGTACAAAAAAAAAAAAAAAAAAAAAGTAAAGTAAAATATCCAGGTTTTTAAGTTCTTTTCAGTTGGGCTTCCTGGAAGTTGCAATCAGTAGCATCCTTATAATTCTAAACGTTCAATTTTTGTAAGAGTTGCCATTCCTCTCTTCCTTAATTGATTTTTACAGTCTATGGATCTTCCCAAGTGCTCATTCAACTACACAGAATATCTGAATACTAGGCCCATGTAAAACACTATGTGTGAGACTATGCTTAACTTTTTTCAAAAGTCCAGGTGGAAGACATATGCAAGAATAGATCGTGAGCCAGACATGATGGCACATACCTATAATCCAAGCATTCAGGAGGATGAGGCAGGAGGATTGCCTCGAATTCAAGGCCAACCTGGATGACAAGGTCCAAGGTCAGCCTGAACTACATAGGGAGATCCTGCCTCCAAAAGCAAAACAAGACAAAAATAGAATAGGTCTTTGACCCTGAAGCAAGGCCAGCAGATTGCTGTAGCTGCTGGTTTCAAACTGGAGCCTAAAGAGAATTCTTTCTGTGGTCTGTTGGCCATTTCAGAACTTTGGAAATGGAATGGTCAATTCATCAGAAAGAAATAGCAGGTGAGTATGGTGGACTTTGGGGGGCCTGCGGGGGAGAGACCCTGGCACTTCGGGCCCTGCACCATGCGGTTGACTTGGGGTGCTGGGAGAACAAGGAGCTCAGCTCCTTCCCTCTCTGGGAGGTGGCTGTGAGGGTGGCAGACTTTCAGCAGCCTGAAGGAGAGACCCTGGCACCTCGGGACCTGCACTGTGTGGTTGACTTGGGGTGCCAGGAGAACAAGGAACTCCTCCTCTCTCGGGGGTGGGGGGGCGGCTGAGAGTGTGGCAGACTTTTGGCAGCTCAAAGGAGAGAGACCCTGGCGCATCGGGACCTGCACGGTGCAGTTGACTCGGGGTGCTGGGAGAACAAGGAACTCCCCCCTCTCTGGGGGCGGCTGTGAGTGTGGCAGACTTTTGGCGGCCCTAAAGAGGGAGACCCTGGTGCATCGGGACCTGCAAGTGTGGTTGACTCGGGGTGCCGGGAGAACAAGGAACTCCCCCCCGGGGGGGGGCTGAGAATGTGGCAGACTTTCGGCAGCCTGAAGGAGAGAGACCCTGGTGCATCGGGACCTGTACAGTGAGGTTGACTTGGGGTGCCGGGAGAACAAGGAACTCTTCCCATCTCTGGGGGATGACTGTGATCCTGCCTGTGTGTGGGCTGAGAATCAGACATCTCATGTGTTCTGTCCCCCATCCCATGTCCCCCTCTCCCCCCTACCTAGCAAGTGGGAGCCAGTGAACTACACATCTTGTCAAAAGATTGGCTATGTTATTTAGTATGAGCTCCCCATATGCAAAGATGTGGACAACCATTTGGAAGAAAACAAGAGACAATATGAGATAGTGAAGATCTCTGGTTGTCTAGCTTTGAAATTTATGCTTTCTTATGTCCCATTCTGTTCTGTTTTGTTGTGTTTAATTTTACTCCCTTTTAAAATAAAATAAAATTTAAAAAAATAGAATAGGTCTTGAAAATATGACTACTTTTATTTCTTTAGATAGCTTTTATTCCCTGAATTATCACAGAGTTGTATATGAAATTTGTTTTGTCTTCTTTCAGATTACTCTTTTCATTTATATTATAGTGCTGTGCCTTTAAGTAGAGAAATTGTAGAAAAAAATTCAGACAGACTACATCATTGCGTTTGTAGACTACTGGTATTTTCTTTTGTGTGTTGTTTTGTTTTGTTTGTTTTGTTTTTACAACAAGATGTCACTTAATTGTTTATGCTGGCCTTGAACTTGTGGTCACTGTTCCCAGCTGAGGATGACTGTTAAACATGTTCTCTCCTTTCTTAACTGCACACACAGGAAAACCCACACAAATGTCTTACAGACCAAAATGATAGAAAGTGTTTTCTTTCTGAGATTGAATTGCTACTGTTTTAGTGACATGTGAAATGGTGAACAAAGTTTGTCAGCAACACTTCCACTTCTATCCACTGGGTCAGGGGTAACTTGAAGGACAGCTGGGAAGAGAGGGACAGCTCTCCCCAAGAGACTGGGACTCTTCTCCCATTGTCTTATTTACTATTCTTGTTGCTGAGACAGAAATACCTGGGACCAAAGTTAAAGGAGGAAAGATTTATTGGGCTCACAGTTTGTAGAGGTTTCAGTTCACAGTTGGCTGCCTCCAAAGGCAGAGAGGCAGGACAGAGGGGAAACAGTTCATGATGGGGAGAAGGCAGGAAAGCAGTGAAGTGGTGAGGGTGCAAGCAGCAAGCAGCCACAGCAGCCCTCTTTCTGTCCCCTATACTTTATCCAGACCACCTGCCCTTTGGGGGGCAGCACTCACACCCAGGGAGGGCCTCCCGTTATCCACTCCCAGAGCTATGCCGAACCAATCAGTGGACTAATTTAGGAATCACACGCCCTTGAACCCAGCGTCACACACTCGAGATCCAGCCACCTCTGAAAAGCCCACCTATGACCCCATAAGGCTTTGGGGCGACAGCTAGACCCAAGCCATAATGCCCATCTTTAAGGGATAGCTCTTTTGCACACAGTCATCTCCTCAGGGGCCAAGATGTTCTTAATCTTATTGTGAATCAGATAATTTTGATAGTTGCTCCTCTGGAGGAAAATTATATTCACCAAATCTGGTCCAATCAATCAAATTGAAGTTAATCCTTCTAGATAGACACTTGTTGGTGTTATTGTGGGATTTAAAGACAATATTGTATAGAGTCTTTTTTAAAAAGTATTGGTTTTTAGCCAGGTATGGTAGCACATGCCTGTAATCCCAGCACTCAGGAAGCTGAGGCAGGAGGATTGCTGTGAGTTCGAGGCCTGCCTGGGTTACAAAGTGAATTCAAAGTCAGCCTGAACTATATAATGAGACCTTGTCTCAAAAAAAGAAAGTATGGTTTTTAGTGCTTTGTTGGCTTTTGTTTGTTGCTCTATTGATACAGTGTCTCATTATGCTGCCCATCCTGGCCTAAAACCCCTAAGTTTCTGGTACCACAGGTATAGACCAGCATGCCTGGCTTTTTATTTTTTTAATGATTGTAGAATGGGGTTACTTCCACCACTTCATCACAAAAAACAAACAAACCCCTTCAGGAGCATTTTAGCACCTCCTCCTGTGGTGGGTTGACAACTGGTGATCAGCTGGTAACACCCCGATGAACTGAATCAGCGTGGAGTTGGGTGTGGAGCCCACCTGGGCAGTGTTGCCAACAACATAAAAAGGAGAAATGCAGAGGAAGGAAAGCGTTGTCGGTTCTCCTGCAGGAGCTTGCTGAGCTTCTTTCCTGATGTGAACTTGGTTGTTCTCTTCATCAGAGGCGCTGAGGGCCTTGTCGCTGAGAATGGCTGGGATTCACTTTGGGGAAGCTCACTTTGAGCACCACTTCCTGATTCTGAAGGGACAGATGTGTGCTGTTCCGTCTTCAAGAGAAACCTGTCACGCTGGCTTCCTGATATGAGCTCAGCTGTTCTCATCACCAGAGGAGCTCGGGACCTCCTTGTCACTGAGGATGGCTGTGGTTCTTTTGCAGAGAGCTCTGGTCCTTTGAGCATTCCTTCCTGGCTCTAATGCAGATCCCTCAGCCTCCTGGCACAGATCCTTTATCCTGCTGGCACAGACTTTCTAGCTTCTACCACTGACCTTTGGGCCTTTCCAGTGCAGACCCGTGAAACAGACTTGCATGGGACATTGCCGTGGGCTCCAGGCCAGCAGGTGGACCCATGGGGGCCATTGTCATGGGCTCTAGGTCTTCAGCTGGACTCCTGCAGGACATTGCTGTGGGACCCAGGCCCTCAGCTGGATTCTTTTGGTCTTTAGCATGTGGACAGCTTTCCTGCACTCTTTTGTATTTGACTCACTGGGTGACTGCTGTAAAATAACTGTAAATTACATGTACTCTATTAAATTGTTTCCCTTATAAACCAAGACTACAACACTTCCAAACCTCCCGGACCCCTGATATCAAAACTAGTTCCTGTCCTCTCCTTTTTCTTTTGATTAGAAAATAAATCACAGCCTTGGAGAAATCCTAGATATTTCTTGATGGAGCAGGAGGAGGAGGAGGCTGCACAGGCAGGAAGAACATCAAGGCATATGCGGAGACGTGGGATGCTCCTGCGGGAAGGCTGGCTGGGGAGTTTTAATAGGACATGTTCAGCAGCCCTCTGGCCCGGCACGCAGGAGACTCAGGGAGCTGGAGAAGGGAGTGGGAACATCGACTGACGTGAATTGATAGCTATTCTAAGGAAAATAACATTATTGTGGAAGTATATTAAGATTTCGATTGGGAAGGCTTAAGCGCCAGGAGCAGGACGTTTTCTTGTCAGCAGCTGTGAGTGACCTGCCCTGAAAAAGCGTGGTTGGAGGACAGGGCCAGGCTGCGGGAAGCTGTGGAGGTTTTTCTGGATACCTTGCCAGCAGAGGCTGACGGGCTCCTCTGCAGCCCTGCTGAGCGCTTGTGCCCACAGGCTCTGAGGTGGTGACAGTGTTAATGATGGTCATTAACACTGAGGAATCCGAGAGGCCACTGGATTCCCAGGACTCTGGGAAGCTTTGGAGTAACCCACACAGACGTGATGTCACCCTGACTTATCTGCATCCCGTCTCTCAAGCCGACCCCATCGCTCCAGTTCAGAGTCCTTCATCTAATGCTAGTTTTCATTTCTTTCCCATCCAAAGAATCCTTTCACAGGGTGACATCACACACCTTCTCCCAAGATTCGACCTTCCAGAATGCCAGTTAGTCCCAAAGTCCACTGAGCTCACAGTTGTCACTAGTCACCCTTCCACTAAATTCTCCTTTTCCATCTTATGCAACACACCAGCCAGGCCCTCTCCTCTGAGGAATCTGTGTGTCCTTCAAACGCCCTTCTCAGAGAGATCCTTGTCTATTTTAACGCATTGTTTTTATCTTAAAATTCTTCCTTGTTCAAAAAAGCACTTAGCTTCACATACTTTTAAGAATTCTGCCAAAATCAATGAATAAAAGAATCTTCGGTGTTGAGAAAAGCACAATGGAACATGGTGAGAACAATCTTTAGTGAAAAATCCGCTCTGCTCCAGAGCGCAGGAAAAGAGCTCTCAGCCTCCAGCTGCAGCATGGAGAAAAGAACAATCAAAGAAGAAAAAATCCTTAGGTAGATTCAGAATTCTCCAGTTCAAAAAATGCTTCATATTTAACCCTCACAACAATCCTGTGGGGAGGAGTTAGCTATTCTACTTCTAAACCTCCAAAAAAGTTCCTCCAGTAACTGGAGGAGACAGAGTAGGTTTGGATTTCTGGCTCTGCCCCCAACTGGTGTAGTGTGCAAGCTACTCAGTGTAAGAGACAGTATCCTATAAAACACGTGGATGGCCGTACGTTGCTGTGAGGATGAAATGAAAAGCATATCGAGCACTTTATCCATGGAATCTGATTAATAAAATCACTTCATACTTTTTTGTCTTTTACCTTTCAGTTGCGCTGCTTCCTCTCAGCTGCTTCCTCTCCTCAGAGCTCAGGTGAAGCTCTCTCAGCCCACCCCTCTTGGTCTCAGCCATTCAAGTTCTGTCCCTCTCTCTCCAGCCAGTTTTTTATTATTTTTCTGAGCAACTGTGAGTTTCTCCTTCTCTAGCTCTGTGAACAATGTTATCTAGTCAATAATTTGCTTTGTTTTTAAAATGTTAAAAAAAATTTATCATGATAAAACAGATGTAACATACAAATTATCATTTTAACTTCTATTAATTGTAAATTCAAATAGGGCATGGTGCACACCTGTAGTCCAGGCACTCAGGAGGCTGAGGTAAGAGGACTGACGTGAGTTCAAGGCCAGCCTGGGCACATAGTGAGTTCAAGGCCAGACTGAACTGCTATGCAAGATCCTGTCTTGCTACTGTCTCAAAAAAAAAAAAAAGTATAATCCAGTGACACTAAATATATGCACAATGTTGTACAGCTACCACCATTCCCCAATCTTTTGTGTCATCTCAAAACTTTCTAATTGTACACAATTAGAAAGAATTCTGATCCCTGCCCCTCCGGCCTCTGCTGTCCTCCAGCCTGTACTGTCTTATGAATTTGTCTAGCCTAAGTATCTTGTACAAGTGGAATCATACCATATTCTTTTCACGTCCGCCTTATCTCACATACTGCGATTTCAAAGTTCATGTATCAGAACTCCATTCCTTTTTCTGTCCCATTGTACAGATAGATCACCTTTTGCTTATCTTTTCAGCCATCACTACACATTTGGGTTGCTGCAACCTTTTGGCTGTTGTGAAAGCCGCTGCTTTGAACACTAGTACACACATATATGTCTGTGTCCCTGTTTTCAAATCTTTTTGAAAATCTTTTTCTTAACCCAATGGTGAAATTGCTGGTGACACGATAATTCTATGTTTAACATTTTGAGTGACTGTTTCCCACAGGGCTGTACCATTTACATTTCTACCAGCTTGTGAGGGACCTACTTTCTCCACATCCTTGGCATTTATTTGTTTTGTTTTCTAGTGGCTATTCAAGTGGGTGCAAAGTGGTTTAGTTTTGTGTTTTCCTAATGACTAATGGCATGGCATCTTTTCATGTGCACATCATCTTTGGGGAAATGTCTGTTCAAGTCCTTTGTGAATTGGATTTTGTTGTTGAGGTATAGCTATTTATATATTCCAGATAGTAACCCAGTGTCAAATACGTGGTTTGTAAATATTTTCTCCTGTTCTATGCTTTCTCATTCCCTTTAGTGTCCCTTGGTGCACAGATGTTCATAATCTTGAAGAAATCCAGCTTACCTATTGTTTCTTTTATTGTCTCACTTTTGTTGTCAGACTTAAGAAATCGTCATATCCAAAGTCATGAAGACTTTCCCTGTTTTCTTCTAAGAATCTTACAGTTTTATCTCTTAAATTTAGATCTTTGATCCATTTTGAGGGTTTTTTTTTAAATGTAGTACAAAGTATCCCTTTTTTGTGTGTCAGTATCTACCTTTCTCAGCACCATCTGTTGAAAACACAATCCTTTCCCACTGAAAGGTCTTGGCATCCTTGTTAAAAATTAATTCTACTTCATTTTCCTATATGTCTATCTGTGGGACAGTGCCACAGTTTCAAATTACTTTAGCTTTGTAGTAAGTTTAGAAATTGGCAAGTGTGAGTCTTCAACTTTGTTCCCTTTAAAGGCTGTTTTGCTAATCATACTCTGTATATACACCAGAGTATGTGTGGACACATTCAAAAGAAAAAGCAAAAATTTAAAACTTCTTCTTTCTCATAGTTCTCTACCTCTTCAGTGTCTCAGTTAATGTATTTCTGGTCACAGTGGCTAACCCTCCACTGCTGGAGGTCAAATTCAGCTGTGGTCACATTATGGCAAGTGGACATGGCACACGGCATGGTAATTAAGGATCTCTGGGAATCCCAATAGCATGCTTATCGGAAAGAGCACTGCATGAGATCAGAATTAGGATTCTGGTCTCATTTAAAGCAGTGCATCTTAACATGTCAGTGGCTCTTTCACATGTCCAAGTCTCAGTTTTCGCACTTCTGTTATTTGCAGTGATCTGCAGAACATGAACTATGTTGCTGCCCTGCCTGCCTTACAGGCTCAGGTGGCATAACACGTGGGCAGTCACTAGTACACTGTGCAGCACGCTAACACAGAAGCTGCGATCACCGCTGACCTTCCCTCTCGCCGGAGCAGGGAGGCACTCTGGTCGGGTCCTTGACAACCACTAAAATTTCAGGTTCTCCAGGTCCATCCATGAGGGTTTGTGTGTTTGTAGCTGACAGCTTCTTAACCCATCACAGTCACATCGGTAACGGAGAAGCAGGGACCTGGAATCCACCTCTTTAATCCGCCTACTTCACGAGGCCCAGTGAGAGGACCCCAGGAGAAGCTCGGAAGCCTGCGGGAGAGGAGACCCACAGCCATCTGGGAAAACCTCGCATTCTCTCCCGAACCTGAAAGGAAATATGCTAGTGCTGATCATTCATGAGACTGCCTTTGGCTGGTGAGACAGCAAGGGCTAGTCACAACAGGAGGCCTTTTAAAAGACAAAACAAGCGAAAACAACAAAAGCCCTCTCGTTGGCTGTTAGTTTCACTTAGGAGCAGTTGCAGGACTCTGGCAGCAAGTCCTTGTGGGGCCCTCTTGATAGGATTCACACGCGAGCCACAGAGAGGAGAAAGAAATCTCTTCATCTCTGCATGTTAATTAAGGAGGACAGATGGCCCTGTGATTATTCAACCATATGTAGGTCAAGACTAAATGAATTAATAAGCAACTTAATTCTCAGCCGCCTCCACGAGCTTATGGGGCATCTATGAACAAACAACTGCTGTAGTATCCTGGGAGACAGGAGCTGGGGGCAGGGAGAGAGACTGAACTTCCCAAGTTTCACAGCTCAGGAAGGCCATATTAGTCCCCGCAGCATACTGTCGTCTACCTATCTGGAGTATTAAAATGAGATGGAAGCTATTCACCGTCGTTGTCCAGGGGCAAATTGTATAACTGAGGTATAAAGTGAGGTGTACAACGTGATGAGGCCAAAGGAGGCGTCAGAAAAGTTCTAAAAAAATTCAGAGGAACATGAGGCTGTTGTAGCTGAGACTGTAAGAGGCGGGGATTGATCTGGACGTGAAGAGCCAATTGTGGTTTTGGTTTGTTTTTTTGAGACAAGGTTTCACTAGTAGTCCAGGCTGGCCTCTGACTATGTAGCCTAGGCCAACCTCAAATTCACAGCCACCCTCCTGCCTCAGCCTCCCCAGTGCCGGGCTCACAGGCGTGCACCACTATGCTTAGCCCTGAGGAACAAACTGAAGAAAAAAGGGTGCTATCACAATTTTGAGTGTGAAAAGCATGCAAGGGGCAGTTACCAAATCAGTGTGACTGGGAGATGTGATGCCAGGGTATTAGGAGGGAACACCTGGAACAGTTGATTAGCAGCAAAAAAACCCTGGATGGCTGCGATGCTGGATGCTTAGAGCACAAACCAGTCTTTCCGCCGCTCAGTGTTTCAGTTGGAGCCCCCAGAATGGGAACAGCTGCTTAAAATTTTGAAAGCTGTTGCTGAATTGTCTGTCATGGAGGTTTTCAATCAGTTTATACTCGATGAACGTGGGCCACTGTTTTACAAAATATCATTTCTCGTGACTGTCTCTGAACCCTTCCTAAATACAGGAACTCTAGTAACAGCTCTGATAATAATCTCCATGAATCTATCACATGAAGCTTTAAAAATACAAACTACTATCAAGTATTTTTGGCAGTTATATTAATATTAGTGTATATATGCCGGATGTCAGGAATAGTATCATAGAGTCTCCAATTTTTTCCCCTTTTTTCTCTTTCCTAATTCTTTCTTTTGTTGTTATTATTGTTGTTGGAATGTAATAACAACCAAAGTAGACAAGGTTCCTAGGTTCTTATTTATAGCTAAGAAAAAGGTAAAATATAAAGGTGAAAGAATAAAGTTTTGCTTGGTTCATAACTTTCACAATGTTCTTTCTGAAAATATCCTCATTACATGGAGGTAAGTGAACCACAGAGAAGAAAAGCATGCTCAATTTATCCTCAGACAAGTACAAGGAATCAGGCTTTATTTATTAAGATTTTATTAAAATATTTAAGGAAATTAAATCACACAAATATTCAACATTATACCTTAATGGAGAAACACCTTTTAGTACCTGGAGATAGTCTGTCCCACTTTGCCCTAATTAGCTACTGTTCTTTGGGTGTCACTGTATGTCAAACACTATTAAGCGCTTTACAATAACTTTACAGTTATTCACAACACTGTAGGCTGAGTGCAATAGTGGAGATGAAGGACTATAACTGAATGAGAGAAGCCAGGTTTCAACTCACGTCTCTAACAAACAAGGTGTCTCTCCAGCAGCAGTTACTAAACTTACCATCTTAAATCCCTGTAGGAACCTGATAAAAGCTATGGTTCCCCCGCCAAACAACCTATAGGTATATAAAATTCTACATACTACATTTTAGATCTCATGGATCTTCCTTCAAAGTTCACAAGTTGATTAAAAATCTCACCTTAGAATATACCTACAGACATGGACTTGAAATCCAAAGATTTTAACATTAGACATCACAGAACTGTGATTGTATTCGTGGTGTAATAAAGGTCTAATGCATGTTAGAACACTATGAGAAAGGTGTTTAATTTTACAGACTTGCATTCATCTGGATGAAAACACAAAATAGAGTTTTTAAATTTACTGAAGCCGGGGCTGGGGATTTAGCTCAGCGGCTTAAGCGCCTGCTTGGCAAGCGTGAGGTCATGAGTTCGATCCCCGGTACCAAAAATAAATAAATAAATAAATAAATAAATAAAAACTAACTAAATAAATAAATTTACTGAAGCTAACACATTCAATATTCTGTTAACCAAGTCATTCTGAATTAACCCAGAGAAAACAAACATTGTAAAGAATTCAGGAAACTGAGCGAAAAGTAAAAAGACAGATATGATTTCTCTTAATTGAC
This sequence comes from Dolichotis patagonum, assembly GCA_004027295.1. Lineage (NCBI taxonomy): Eukaryota > Metazoa > Chordata > Mammalia > Rodentia > Caviidae > Dolichotis > Dolichotis patagonum. The sequence continues at coordinate 23,261 of PVJX010007258.1, read as the reverse complement.
CCTGTGGCTTATTTCTTTCAAATATTTTAAAGACTAGAATCTCATTATTTCTAATTCAGTATTCTTCAGTTGGCAATAATAGCACTAAATTAATTCAAAATTTCTAAGCAGATTCTAATTAAAATGTTTAATTTAGTTTGCATTTTACCTGATCTAATTCTAGGAAAATATTTAACCACAACAATACTACTTCTTAAATATAATTTTCTTCAAAAGAGAGAATTCATCACATACCACTTAATGTGTTAAGTAAGTATGTATGTATGCATGTATTATTTTTTTGAGACAGGGTCTCATTTTGTAATGCAGGCTGGCCTTGAGCTTGCTATGTAGCCCAGGCTGGCCTTGAATCTGCCTCAGCCTCCTGAGGGCTAGGATTACAGATGTGTACCACCATGCCTAAATATTCCACTAGACCATTCATTACTGCAGAGGATGTCTGTCATATGAAAGACTGTCTTACCCGTGAGAACTGAATCCTGACTTAAAGAATCACTGTAAGTTGAATCTTAGAGTCAGTGTTCATGTAGTTCACACTGCTAAAGAACAATCTGGTTAAGATGAACTCCAACTAAACTGCGGAGTCCAAATCCTAGCTGTCACTTGACTAGCTGTGCAATAATTTGTTCCAGTTAGAAGAGCAAAATCTAACTTAAGTTTATCATGTTCCAGGCAAGACCCATTCACTAGTTTACCATGTGGTTTAACCTCACAGGCCAGGCTATGCATTTAAATAGATGCATCTGACACTTTGCTTGCCCAGGGTACATCTCCAGAGTTAAACACAAATTTAAAGGAAAAAGGTAAAAAGACAAACTACCAAAGCAATAGTATTTTCATCCGTGACCATACACAAATCCCAATGCAGTCAACTATATTTGTTTACTAATAACCAAATAACTAATGCTAAGTTATTTATAATTGGGGGGATGTCTGACAAGGCAATGATGAGAAATACGACTGTGTGTTAGGAATTGAAGAGTACTTGATATAATTATATGTTATCACCACGAGATGGAGTAAGAGTTCCCCAAAACATAGACACCTGTCAAACCGACAGATCTGACATTCTATTCTGCCATCTAGTGGTGATACAATAATTAGGCATTATAGAATACTGGATCAATCTATGCAATTTAAAAAAAAAGCAGTTTCCTAAGACCTAACAAAATTAAAGGAAAAGGTTGAGTACACAGAGGCAAGTGGTGCTGCCACAGAGTGTAATGGCAGGAAGCAGAAGGCAATGCCAAGTGGAGACCTAAACTGGCAAAACAGGTTTAAAACTAAAATATATTTTAAAAATGATGTCGATTCTAAAACATTAACTCTCTTCCTAATTGCTTTCAGGATAAAGGATTCCAAAAATGGCTTCAATTATTCCCTGCAATAGGACAAGGAACTGGGCACGGTGGCACCACCCTGGAATACCAGCACTGGGGAGAGACAGAGGCAGGAGGACTGCTGCCAGTTCAAGGCTACCCTGGGCTACATTTCGAGCTCAAGGACACCCTGAACTATGTAGCAAAAAAGACAGAGTCTGAATTTAAGCATTCTAATACAGCTTTTTTAGCTTAATAAAACTGAAAAATTTGCTAAATTATAGAAAGTGCCCAAGAGACTTGAATAAATTTCAGGTAGGGTCATCTAGATTTAGAGTCAAAGTTTTTTTCTCTTCATTGAATAGTAATGCTTTAATTTGCTTGAGTTTTATATTTAAAATTTCTTTAAGGCGTATAATTTTCAATTTTACCAGAAAAACGCATGTGAAACATATACATATCACTGTCATTCTTAGCTAGAGCTGCTTCTTTGTAAATAATCATCTAGGTACGCGTATCCCAGTAAAAATCAAGCTTGCCATTCACAAGAATTTGGAGAACACTAGCATTTTATGGGCCATATCCTATACCTGTCACCTTGGTTGACATATGACATTTAAGGGAATTTTGTGATAATGGCAGAAATTTCAAAATTAATGTCTAGAAGCCGTATCTTTCAGTTTGGATATTTTAATAAAAACAAGATATTCCTACTGTCATATGATTTTTAGTCTTTGCATGAAACAATTCTTTTGCTTGTTTCTATAGATTACTACAGAAAATCACGACAGATGCACACAAAGTATATTTTACATACTGAATGTATTGAAAGGGATATTATCATACTCTTTGCCTCTGGGCTCTTCCACAAAAATAAACCACACGCTTAAATTAAAAAAACACAAAATTAGAAAATGATGTTAATAACTTTATAAGCAAACAGCCCTAAAAGTTCATACAAAAAATAATCACTCAAAAAGGAAAGCTAATAGTTGATAATAAAAATTACCATTCGGTAATTCAATGTACATGACATTAAAATGATATTAAAATATTTTTTATCAATTTAACAAAGATTTACAGTCAGTGTGGATAAGGATGCAGGGAAGCTGATGCTATTAGTTTAAGTGTGCAGATTCATTCTGACTTAGAATTTCGGCTTCTAGGCAATAACTCCAGGTTTACACACAAAGACTGGTTTGTAAGGATATTAAAAATGAGATGTTTTAGCTGGGTGTGGTGGTACATGCCTGTGATCCCAGCACTCAAGAGGCTGAGACAGGAGGACTGCAAGAAGTTTGAGGCCAGCTTGGGCTACATAGTGAGTTCAAGGCCAGCCTGCACTACAAAGAAAGAGCCAGTCTCAAAAAATAATAATTAAAAATTTATAGCCCAAACCTAGCCAAAGTAAAAGTATGACAATAGGCAACTGGCTAAATAAACTATCATGCACACATATGTTGGAATACTACATATGTAAAAATACTAGTAACAGAAAATTTTCAATCCCATTAAGCAAAAAGGTGGTTCACAACATTGTATGTACAGGTAAAAGTTTATAATACTAATTTTTCTTTTTTTAAAAAAGGTACTTTCTTTTTCTAAATTTTCCAGTGTACAAGCATTACTTTTATAAACCTAATAATATGATAAAATTACTAATACCCACCACAAAGCTTGATTATCATGGTCCTACAAAATTATACAATTTTTGAATTAAATTTGTACATGAGTATTTAGTTGAGTAGAAATAACCTAAGTTACACGCAGGTTTCATATGTATGTATGCAACAAAAAAGAATATTAGATCATTTCAAGAAACCATTTAAAGCTAATAAGCAAGCCAGGTGTGGTGGTGCATACCTATAATCCCAGCACTCAGGAGGCTGACACAGGAGGATCTCTGTGAGTTTGAGACCAGCCTGGGCTACAAAGTGAGCTCAGGACCAGCCTGAACTGCATAGTGAGACCCTGTATCAAAAAATTCACTAATTAATTAATTAAATAAAGCTAATAAGCATGGTTTGGAAATTTCTCATTGAAAACCCAGAACTATATACCCACTTAAAATAACACTTAATAATTTATTATTCTAATCTACTGCTTGTTTTGCATCCTCTTTACATTGAGAAGTAAAGTTTATTCTCTAAATATTCAAATTTGAATATTTCTTAAAATTAAAGCACCAATATTATCTCCTACAATTTAAACACTGTGAAACTCCAGATTATAATTTACACATGGGAAGTAACCTAATGAAAATTTATTTATTCAAAAACTGTCCATTTGTATGAAGACTATATGAATTTCAATATTATGATTTATAAGAACAAGACATCCAGTTTACTCAAAAAGAAAATAATAAATGACTGTAGAATACTGAAACTAGCTGCTCTGTCAATCGAATTATTTGTGAATCTTGTGCTCAGTAAAAATAGATGTTGATCATTAAAACCTCATAAAATATGGTCTTCCAGCAGAATTTGAATATAGCTTCTCAGAGCTATAATTAATAGCTCTGAGAAGAGCTATTAAAGAGTATGATAATATCCCTTTCAATACATTCAGTATGTAAAATATACTTTGTGTGCATCTGTCGTGATTTTCTGTAATTACATTATAAATTTAAAAATTATTAGAAATTCAACAGTATAGAATAAATGCTTTATTTTTTTAAAATCTCACAAAACCTAAAACTATCATTTACATTAATTTCAATTACAAGGGAAATTAGAAACCAATTTTTTAATAACTTTTGAGAACACTCATGAGCATACTACAAAATTAAAATGAAAACAAACATTAAATACTCCTTTTAAATTGATCTGACTGCTTGTGACATGTGGATGTACACAGATACATCCAAAGCAGTTTTATTTAGGACAATATTCTAACCAGTACCAATGCAGTTTTCAATTACTGCAAGCTTATAAAGAATCACAAAAGTGAGTATCTCCAACTATGTAACCAGTTTATGCCAATTCAGAAAAACTCCACACTAACACAACTATGAAAAGTGCACACACTTCAACGTAAATTATTACTTTCATTAAAAACAAAAAGTTTCCTTTGAAACTGCATCTAAAAGAAAAAGTAAACGCATCTTTCATATTCTTTTTTCTGAATTTAAAAACACATATGCAATCTATGAATATAAGTTCAAATATGAACTGATAGGATGTAACTGGATCATCGGGAGAGCTCACTGTAGAAAAGATGAACCCAACAGACTATTTTCTTTAAGAAGCGTGCGCTGAGCCGCTGGCATTCCTTGTGCTGTTTTTAACATACTGAAGGAATGCTGTTCTTATCAAAAATGTGTTAAGAAAGTACTGAGGCCAAACTGCATTACCAGAGGATCTCTTTAAAGGGTCATCAAAACTATCCTTAGTTTGTGAAGCCGGGAAAACGATTTGCAATTTACCTTGCTTTTCAAAAAATGCTACCATTCATCTTCCTTTTCCTTTTTTCTGATTATCACAATTCAACATCAGAAGATCTTTTTTTCCCAAACAAATCCTGATGTAAATATTGACTTCAAGGACACACAATTTTCCTAAGAGTCTATTTCTCCAGGGGAATTTCACCGTCTGTTGGGCCAGCAGCGGCAGCAGCAGCGAGGTCGTGGTGTGAGTTGCTGCCCCGGGCCCGGGAAGCGCGCCTTCTGGGAGAGGGCACTCCAGGCTGCGCGCCCGATGTCAGCTGGGCGGTGGGGGCAGCAGCAGCGTGCGGGGGCTTTGCAGAGGAATCAGACAGCAGTCTGTGACTGTTACTCTCCTCCGCAGAAGTAGATGAATGAGTTTTCCTTCCAGATTCCTCACTAATTGGAGGCTGCAAATTATGAAAGACAAAATGGTTGACAATTCTATTACTTATCCACCCTTAAAAATCCAAGGCCAGCCTTTTCTAAGGAAGTGAGAAAATTATGGTGGTGCCTCAGTCTATTTCACTGGTATAATGAAAACTGAACAGCAACCTCAGCATTAAACTTAAGTTTCCTCCCCAACTAAATCAGCATCCTCGAATTCGCTTGCTAATTCTTTCTCTTAACGTGTGTTCATAAAGCTTTTCTCATATTGGCTGGGCGCGGTGATGCATGCTTGCCATCCCAGCACTCAGGGGAGGCTGAAGCAGGCAGATCACTGCAAGTTCAAGGTCAGTTTGGGCTACAAAGTGAAGTGAATTTGAGGCCAGCCAGAACTGCACAGTGAAACCATGTCTCAAAAAAGCCGAAAAAAAAGTTTCTGTCATGGTGTGCGGCCCAAGCTACATATTAGGGCACAAGCATAAGGCTGTGTTTCTTGCCCCTATGAAAATGTTTCTACAAGGCAATTTTCCTTCTTTATTCAACTTCTGTCAGCTGTAAAGCTTTTATAACTCCAGTTCCTTTCTCAGCGCTACTCTAAGCTTGCTGAAGTGGTGACATTTAAATAACAGATGAATGAAAGCAGCAGTGGAGGAAAGCCGTGCCACATCAAGGAACTTTTAGCAAATTAGAAGTTTCACCCAGGATTTCTATGATAAGGAGATTAGAGTGTTACTGGTGATACTAAATCTAAACATCTTCAAACATTAGTATCCATAAAGCTCCCAAAGCCACTCAGACAGCAAGCAGGAAGGAGTGGGCATACAGAGGGAGTCTACATTTAAAGTAAGTCAGCTTGTAGGCCCTCAGTACAGACAGGAGCACAGAACTGTACACGGCTCGCCCAGCATTTCTATCGTGAGGCAAGCCAGTGTGACCTTCTCCAGTTTCCTCTAGCATTGAAGAGAAAAGCCAGGAATGGAGAGCAGGATCTCTCGGTGATGGAAGTAGTGGACTTCCTTGCAGAGACAAGGGGGCTTCCACCTGGCCCATTCCTGAGCACACACCTGCTGCGGGACAGGCAAGTCCTGGCACTAAGTGGCAGTGGTCTGCCTTTTACCTTCACTTCTTAAGAACAAAAACTTCTTAGTTTTCTTCATGCTTTACTTCTTGTTTTCTCTTTTTCCTCTGTTGCTTTTAATTTTCTTACATTTGTTCCATATTCTCTTTAACTTTTCCTTTACCTCTTTAAATCAAATTCATTAAGGTTTACTTCCCTTCCTGCACGTACGTATATGACATTTTTGCCTTAATTTCATTATGAAGAAACTCTAAATCCACATCATCATGTTACAAACATTGTGTGTATTAAAGTCCATTACAAAGTGAAAAAGAGCTGGGCAAGGTAGCCCATGCCTGTAATCCCAGCACTTGAGGCAGGCAAATCACTACAAGTTTGAGGCCAGCCTAGGCTATGTAGTGAATTCAAGGCCAGCCTGAACCCATGGGGGAAAGGAGAAAGGAAGAAAAAGAAAAAATATATCTATACACAAGATAATTAGGGTAGTATACAGCTAGTTTCTCTTAGTTCATTGAAAAGAAAGATTTGTGCTAATTTTATTTGGATAAGATACCATGCCTGGGTCCAGGATTTAGCTCAGCAGCATCAGCGCCTGCCTGGCAAGCACATTTGTGAGTTCGATCCCCAGTATAAAAAAAAAAAAAATATGCTCATGCCTGTATCTTGTACTCTGAATAACTATTAGGAAGACAACAATACACAATGTATTTTTTTCAGTGTATTAATTATTAATTATTCTATTAACCTCCCTTGAAACAAGACCCTGTCTCAATAAAACAGTAACAACAAAAAGTGGCACATGCCTGTGATCTCAACTACTTAGGAGGCTGAGGCAGGAGGACTGCAAAATCAATTAGCCTGGATAGTGCTCAGTTGTGAAGTATTTGCCGAGCTCATGCAAGGCTGTGAGTTTAATCACTGGAAAAAAAAAAACCCACAAAGAAACAACACTGCAAATTGTGTTGGGGATCACACGACCACGCTTAGTGGTCGTGTTTGCCTAGCACGCATAAGGCCCTATGTTTGATCCCCAGCACCTCCAAAAAAAGAAAGGGTAAAAAGTTTTCACACTAATAGAAATCAGTACCATCCAGATAAAAATCACCAAATCTAGCCAGGCGTGGTGGAACACACCTATAATTCCCGCACTTGGGAGGCTGAGGCACAAGAATTGCCACAAATTCAAGGTCAGCCTGGGCTACACAGTGAGTTCAAAGCCAGCCTGAACTGCATAGTGAAACCCTGTCTCAAAAAAAAAATTTACTAAGTCTAAAAAATTTTCAACTGTAGTAGCATATCAAAATTAAAGTGAACTGACAATTGTACTGTGGTTACATAAGATGTCCACATGTAGAAAAATTTAAGTGAAGAATCTATGACAATTTACTCAGCTATTTTTGGGTCTATTTCAAAATTTGATTTCAAAACTGAAATGTTAAACTTTCACATTTAAAGATTAAAAAGCAAAAACCATAAAATTAAAATTAAGAAGCTCACTGAGAAGCTAGGCGTGATACACACCTAGAATTCCCAGCACTTGGGAGGCTGAGGCAGGAGCATCACTGCACAGTTTGAGGCCAGCCTGGGTTATACAGTGAGATCAAGGTAACCCGAACTGGGATCCTGTCTTGAAAAACAAAAATAAAAACCAATAAAGTTACTGAGAAGTGATGGAAATATATGGGCAATAAAAAGAATAAAGAAAAAAAATTTTTAGAAAGGAATATTCTTTTAATAATATCTAATTTTCAGGCAGAAAAATATATGCAGTGGGTTATAATTGAAATAGAATTTCAGTTCGTTCCTTTTGTTTTTTTAAAATCAGATTTTATTGGGACATTTTAGGTATACACAATGATCACATTTATCATAGAGAATTTGTATCTATACATGACATAATTTGATTTTTTTCCCATTTCTCTGCCCAGCCTTCAACCCCTTCTCTCCCTCCTCATTAAAAACTTTGTTTCCAGTTTTTCCTTCTTTCACTACTTTTTTTTAAACTAGGAAAAGAACTTAAAACTTACATCAGTGCGGAAGTCTTCTAACTTCTTAAAACTACAGAGGTATTCTTGAAGCTCTGGGTCAACAGAATGTGTCTTAGATTGAGAATATTTCAGATAGGCCCAAAATTTTTCTAGTCCATACAGCTGACCTAATAACAAAGAAGAATATACACTATAAATGATATGGACTTTAAAAAGAGATTCATTTCAATCATGATTCAACAAGCAATAACCCAGGTATCTGGTTTTTTTTTTTTTTGGTGGTACTGGAGATTGAACTCACGACCTCACGCTTGTCAAGTAGGCGCTTATGCTATGGCCCCTCTTTCATTATATGCTTTATCTATTTTTTTTTTTTTTTGAGACAGCATCTCACCATATAGTTCAGGATTTCTTGAACTCACTAGTTGGCCTCAAACTTCAGGCAATCCTCCTGCTTCAGCCTCCCAGGTGCTGGGATTACAGGTGTGCATCACTATGCCCAGCTCTAACTTTACAAATATGCTTTCTCTAGATTTTGAGACTAAGATGTGCAATGAATTAACATGAATAGCAGCTACAGAGCACCTGTATAACAGGTATTAAGTGCTTTATTATGTAGAAAATGAATTTGAACTGTATATAACCTTGTGAGATGGGTACTCTTGCATATATAACAAATAAGAAAACAGAAGCTGGCAAGTTTGAGAAACTCACCAAGGTCACCCAGTTTCCAAGCACTGGCCATGGGACGCAGCCCAGGGGATCTGGCCCACAGCCTGCCCTCTTCACTGCTGGGTGTCTGCTTTTCCAAGCGCATCTATTATTACTGTCACACAGGCTTTCATGTAAGGAACAGCGGTGAGGAGCCACGTTTGTTAAGAGGATAATGACAAAATACAATTCCACAAAGCAAGTACTGAGGGGTGTGGTGTTCCCCACACTTCTTACTACATGGTACCCCATCCTTCATCAAGAACCACAAGAGCAGCATGAGTGCCTTAAGCAGTGCATTCTAAAGATGAATGCTATGAACTCCTTCCTTACTTATCAACAAATACAAGTTTACAAATTCCAAAAGAATAAGATTTGTTTTTACCAGATTCGTAATCTTTTTTGGTTTCTTCTTGGAAATCCTTAAAAATTTCTTGTCTGAAATTTTTTTCCAGTCCGTAACTATAAAACCTGAACAGACATTCTAACCCATACCTATGCATAGAAAAGAAAAAAATAATAAATTTTTGCTATTATAATGTAAACACATCAATACAAGCAAATATGACATGAACAATCCTAAACAAGAATAAGGAGAAACAGAATTTTAGCACACAGATTTTTAATTTAAGTACTAATTAAACACTCTCTTTTCTTTTGATCAGCCATAGAACATAACAAAGCTATACTAGGAATTTGCATATTAGAGGCAGCCCTTGTTGGCTAAGAGTCCAGCTTTTTTAGATGGTCACTGTATCTCTCCCAAGTATTTCTGAAAAAATGATAAAAAATTGATCATTGGAAATGTTTTAGATTTTTCTTAAGCCAAAATTTATAATGATGAGTTGTTCATCATATTAAATGCTCTTAAATATAATCTTCATTCTAAAGAGAAGACCATACATTTGGGCCATGAACCCTAGAAGTAACGAACCCATTCAACTAACATCACTGAACATAATTCAAAGGTGCCTCAGAGATCACCTCTACCTAGTTTTAAAGTATAACTAATTGTTATTGTGATAAGAGCTACAATTACTACATACATCAGAAAACAAATTTTCTTGCTTCTTCCTGTAACTATCTAGAGAACCCGAGACAAGTTCTAGACAGTGGATCAACAAATTACATGGGCTCAACCTTTAACTAACAGTGATAAGTAGAACCCAGGAGTGGACAAGGCCATTAATGTAGAAGTAAAGCATCATGTCTCGCTGACTCAGTGAAAACATGCCACAGTTACAAGAATCAAAGTTCCGAGCACCTCAGTGGAACAGGGTACAAATTCTTTATTACTGGTAACATAGAGTTGGCTGACTACTGTACACAAGAAGCAGGTGTGTGGGGTTATTTTGTTTTGCTTTGTTTTGTTCTTTGAGATAGGGTCTGTATAGCACAGGCTGGTCTTGAACCCACTTATGTAGCCTAGGCTGGCCTCAAACTCACAGTGACCCACCTGCCTCAGCCTTCCTGGTGCTGGGATTATAGGCATTCGCCACCATGCTTGGCCCTGCATGTGTGTGTGTGTGTGTGTGTGTGTGTGTGTGTGTGTGTGTGTGTTTTATAAATAGTTTATTATAGATGGAGGTCTCTATTTTTGGAGTTCATCTTATTGTTTTCAATCAGATAAAGTCAATGCTGGTCTTTTTCCTAATACTGATAATCATTTATTGAGTATTACTATGTATCAGTTAATGTGTTATGTCCTTTATATGTTTTGTCCAGCTTTCACAATAACACTATGAAGTTATCTAACATTTTCTCCTGCGTTACAAAGAAACAGAGGGAATATAACCTATCAAGGTCACAGTAAATTAACAGAATGGCATTCAAACAAAGGTCTGATTTCAAAGCCTTGAGCCACTTAACTATATCTCTCCAGAAGAAGCATCTAACATAGCTTATTGGTGAATATTAAAGAAACAGACACAAAAGTAAGAAATGGTACTAAAAAGCTATTAGAAATCTACACAGAACTATTTAGACAGCAATGCAGAGGAGGAATTTCCAACCTATACTTCAGTGAAAACAGGGATAAGAAGTTATTAGAAAGTCCAAAGGAACAAAAAGAAATTGCAAAAAAGATAAAGTACTCTAAGATCAAAACAATAGCTTTTAAACTTTCCTATCCAATCATATGAAAAAATATTTTACTTTGTAAATAAGTCAATACGTACACCTATATGTGTATGTATATAAAATGTTTTATAAAACAATTCTTGAATTTGCAGGTATGTATAAACTATGAAACTAAATTCAGTGTAGTATGATACCTTCTACTGTATCTTTTAAAGCAAAACAGAATCCTTAAGTTGATTTCATAACCCACTAATGGGCAACAAACTACAGTCTCAATGACAACACTACATCAAGAATGGCAAATTCTGCTTTTTTTGTCCTAACTCTATGAAATTAGAAGCTACAAAAGCTGTAAGTCAGAGTATAAATGTGAAAGTATAGTAAGAAAGATCATGAAACAGTGCTGGGATTAATGAAAGATGTCAGTACTGGGCAGGGGAGAAGGAACTGGAGGTACCCACGTCATGCATCTGCTGTTCTTGACCTAAACAGAGATTTCAGATGGAAAATAAATGTTTATTTTTACATGGTACAAATACAATTTTCATCAGAAAAATTTATTTGCAGTACCTTACTCCTCTCAATTATCACAATATCTCATTCAATAAATTCTTATTTGAAATGTGAGTACAAAAGGAATCCACTGGTCCTTTTGTTTGGTTGGTTTATTTCTTTTTGAGACAGGGTCTCACTATGCAATTCAGGCTGGCCTTAAGCTCACCTTGTAGCCCAGGCTAGTACTGAACTTGCAATGATCCTCATGCCTCAGCCTCCTGAGTGCTGGGAGTACAGGCGTGTGCCACCACAGCCAGCCCTCCCTTCCTCCCTCCTTTCGTTTTGAGATGGGATCTCACTATGTAGTTCAGGCTGGCTTTAAACTATGTAACCCAGGCTGGCCTTGAACTTGCAGCAACTCTCCTGCCTCAGCTTCCTAAGTGCTGGAATTACAGGTGTGTGCCACTATGCCTGGCCAGAAATCTACTCATAGAATTTGAAGAGCCAGGCTTGGTGCTGCACACCCATAATCAGTGTCAGCCTGCGCTACATAGTGAGTTGAATGCCAGCCTGGACTACATAGCAAGACCCTGTCTCAAAAACAGAAATACAACAAAACAAACCTGAAGAAAGCTAAATTTAGGTAAGTATCAGCGAATGAGAAATTGTATTTTTTCCTTTTTTCTACGTCCTCTTCATCTCCATAGAGAGATAAGATGAGTACATGCTGTGTGCCTTCTCACCCTCTTGGTGTGGTCTCACATTCCCTAAACACTGCTGTAGGAGGCAAGGCTAAGCTAGCAGAAAAGCAACAAAGAGTTAACAAAGCAAAGCAGAGCAAGGGAGAAGAGAAGAAGCAGACCAAGAATAGGTCCAAGTGTCTAAAGGGCCTTGGTTCACTCAGAGAGCTTGGTTCACTCAGAGAGCACGTCCTCAAGTCTCCTCCCGAACCATCAGGGGCCTGGACTGTATTGGACACAATACACAGAAGTGATGGTAGGTCACCTTCAAGGCAGTGCAGGTTAAACAAGAGGCTGAGGCTCCATCTTGGAAGCGGTCCTTTCTTAGATCACTTGCTCTAGGTCATGCATGTGTAAGAAACAAGGTCTTTTCTATCACGAATATGAACAAAAGAGTGTCTCCATCTTGAACGCTAGTTCACCCAAGGATGCCCCCTACTTTGATGCCCACACTGATTAATGGAACCTGTTTGTTCAGTTTAGAGGGTCCGGGATACAAAGAGCCTGCTACCGCGACCTCCCTGCATGTCTGCTCCCTCATGCTGGAGTGTGCTTATGCCCTTCTGCAGAAGTCCAAACCCTTGTCGAGATTTCTTGGCATCTGAATGCTTTATCATCTGCACCTACAAACAGTCTGGGGCACATTCCCAACACATGAGTGTTGTAAAATGCTCTGTGAAGAGGCTTCTGTGGTCAGACACTGAAATAGCTGAAAAGCATCTTGTAGCCCAGCTTAAGTCTCGTCAGCTTACACCCCACCCAACACCTTGCCTGCAACCTCATCAAAGACCACGGGCCACAACTAACGAGAGGCTTCACCCTCAAACATGTGTCTAGTTTTCATCTTTGAGTTTGGGGCAATTTGTTATGCAGTCATAGCTAATGAATATGCCCATACTTGAGATATGGTGTGGAACTTTCACAGTACAAAAAAGGAGGTTACTTGAGTACTTGTTTCTTAAATTATTTTAAAAAATTCTTCCCAATAAATACGTATCTTTATGTAATAAAGATATTACATAATAGTTGACCTGTAATTTTCTTTCGCATCTTCCCAAGCAAGTTGTCTAAATTCCTTGTACATGTTTTTATTGAAGTGATCTCTGAGGAAAAAGGACCAGAAACGAAAGAGGGTATTCATTTCTTGAGACTGTCCAATTCCCAAGCGTTTTCTTTCTGGAAAAGGTAAAAAAAAAAAATTTTTTTAAGTTAAATAAATTAATAAAGTCAAGACAGCAGTCATTTTATGTAGCTTAAAATGAAGAAAACGGAAACATCTTAATTCTAAAATATATCTGGATTTCTTCTAGAGGACAAATATTAATTCTTTTGATGACACACTGCTCAAATTATAAACATTTGTCAAAAACAAGAATATACTGTACTAATGTGTCTAAGGTACAAAATATGAATAAAGAAATGTGTAATAATAAGATAAATATTGATATAACAATCTTTTTTTTATGAGACAGGGTCTTACTTTGTAGCCCAGGCTGGCCTCAAATTCACAGGAATCCTCCTGCCTCAGCCTCCCAAGTGCTGGGATTACAGGTGTGTGCCACCACACCCAGCAAACAAAAGAATATTTTAACCAGATATTAAAAAACAGAATTTCAATTTTTTAGAATTATATTTTTATTTTAAACATAGGAAAAGACAAGCATCTTACCACTCAGACATCTTAGACGATACTTGTGATACATTTGTTGGGTAAAGCCATTTTCCTTCAAAAGTTCATGAGAAGGGTGCTGGAACTTGGGGAGTGGGTGGGGAGCACATCCACAGCTTCCCACAAGTGATGCAGCTTCTGAAGGTGAAGGATTTGAACTGCTGCTTGAGGAGGGAAGAGGGGAAAGCCTTCAAACTAAACTATCAAGTATACAATCCAAGTTTTTCATTCAGTGTCTGAGCAGTGAGAAAACAGTATCCCTAATCAACTCGTAGCACACAGGTGTACGCTGTGAAGTCACTTATGTTCAACACACAAATAAATTCGGAAGTTGATAAAGAGTAACTCCACTTTGAAATGTTCTTTCCTTTTCATCTGTACCCCTTTATTCCAATTTTGGCCTTCCTCTCTTTCACATGAATTAACTGCTCTCCTATATCCAAGCTCCCTCTTCTATCCTGCCAACAAAAGACCTTCCTAAGACACTGATTCAAACCACAGGTTTTCAAAGTATGGTCTGCAGACCCTTAGTGGGTTTCCAGAAACCTTCTGAAAGGTCAAAACTATTTTCACCATAGTGTAAAGACACTATTTGTTTTTTCTGCTGGGCTGAAACTTGTCCTGATGGTACAGAAGTGATGATGTGTAAAACAGCTGATGTGAATTGAGGCATCTTATTTATTTATCTTTATTTTTTTATTTATTTATTTAAGACAGTCTCGCTATGAGTTCAGGCTGGCCTTGAACTCACTTTACAGCTCAGGCTGATCTTGAACTCACAAAGATCCTCCTACCTCAGCCTCCCAAGTGCTGGGATTACAGGTGTGTGCCACTCCTGGCTTGCTGCTTTCAATTAAAAAAAGGGCTGCTCTGACTTTATTGTGCTTCAGGAATAAAGATGTTCTTGACATAGCAGAAAAATAAACTTTATGAACTCTCAAGCCTTGAGTATACATCTGTGTGTGTGTGTGTGTGTGTGTGTGTGTGTGTGTGTGTTTGTGTGTGTGTGTGTGTGTGTGTGTGTGTGTTAACAGTGAAATGGAATCTTCAGTGCAAGATGAAAATATTCTGGATATGTGTTTAATAATGATATGGATACATTGAGCTGTACATTTAGAGAAGGTTAAGATGGCTGACTTTTTTTTTTCTTTTTTTTTGGTACCAGGGATCAAACTCATAACCTTGTGATTTCAAAACAGCACTTAAGCCACTGAGCTAAATCCCCAGCCCAAGATGGTTGACTTTATGCATGCTTTTTAACGACAATTTCTAGGATGTGACAGATACAAAACACTTGTAGCCGAGGGTTTCGCTCAGTGGTGTAAGCGCCTGCCTGGCAAGCATGAGGTCATGAGTTTCGATGCCCATACCAAAAAAAAAAAAAAAAACAAAACCAAATCTCAAAACACTTTTGTAACGCATTAAAGTACAATGGAGAAACAGGCATGGTAGTGCATGTCTGTAATTCCAACATTTGGGAGCCTGAAGCAGGAGGGTTGCTGCAAGTTCGAGGCCAGCCTAGGCTACATAGTGAGTTCAAGGCCAGTCGGAACAACATAGTGAGATCTTGTCTCGAAAGAAACAAGTACAATGGAAGACAAGCCAACACAGTATGGTTATTTAGGTTTCATCATTTTTCATATGCTTCTTTAAAAATGAAGAAAATAAATCTTAAATATCAATAAAAATAACTAAATACGTATTCCCAATGGTAAAATTTCAGTTTTCAAGCAAAAGTGAGATTTTGGAAATTGTACTTGTCACTATGAGTATGATATAAAAACTTTTCCCACTAACACTTAAAGACTTCTAGTGAAATCAGTAGTGGGATTTTGTCTGCATGGCTGCAGACAGGTGAGTGTGCACGTGTGTGTGGTGTATGTGTGAAAACACACCCAATATATTCACAATACAATGTAACCATCACTACCACCTACACCCAAAACTTCAATATTCTCCCAAAAACTGTACCTTTAAACAATACCTATTCCTTTACTTTTCCCTAGCCCCTAGCAACCGGTATTCTAACTTCCACCTCTACAGCTTTCACTATTCGAGGTACTTCATGTAAGTGAGTCACACAGTGTTTATCCTTCTATATTATTTCACTGAGCATAATGTCCTCAAACTTTGTGTAGGAGTATCTATCAAACTGTGTTCCTTTCTACAGTTGACATTTATATTCCATTGTAAGTGTACACCACACTGTTTATCCAGTCGTTTGTTGAGGGACAGTTGGGCTGTTCTTAGCTGTTGACCTTGAATAATTCTATGAACAAAGGCATATGAACACCTGTTTGCATCCCTGTTTTCAATATTTTTGGATGTATAGCAAGGAGAAGGACAGTCAGGTCATACAGTAATTCTATGTTTTAACAATTTGAGAAAAAGTCACTTTTTCACAGGTGGCTGGTGCATTTTATATTTCCACCAGCAACACAAAAAGATTCCAATTTCTTCACATCCTCACAAATACTCATTTTCAGATTTTTAAAAAGTTGCATACCTCTAGCCAGGTGTGGTGGTGCATGCCTATAATCCTAGCACTCAAGAGGCTGAGGAAGGAGGATTGCTGCAAGTTCAAAGCCAGTTTGGGCTACAAAGTGAGTTCAAAGCCAGCCTAAACTACACAGTGAAACCCTATCTTGAAATACCAAAAAAAAAAAAAAAAAAACCTGGAATAAAGTTACATCTATGTATTTAGTCATTTCAGGTTGGTACATAACAAGATAGCACAGATTGGGTGGCGAAACAACAGAAATTTATTTCCTTGCAATTCTAGACATTAGAATAGGAGATGCTAACTGGGTTTGTCTTGGTGAAATCTTATTCGTGATTTGTGGACAGACACCTTCTTGCTGTGTCTGAACATGCCTTGTCTCCTAAGCAGACACACAGAGAGCTCCCTGGTATCTCTTGCTTTTCCTAGAGAAACTCAAATCCTATCAGAGTAGGACTCTACTCCTATGACCTCCTTTAATTTTATTACTTCCTTAACAGTCCTAGTTCTAAATACAGTCACATCACGACCTAGGGCTTCAACATAGGAATTTTGAGGGGACCCAATTCAGTTCACAATACCATTCTAGTGGATATGAAACATTATCTCATAGTGGCTTTTTAAATTTGTGCTTTTTTTCTCTTGCTTAATTGTGCTAGCTAGAGTTTGAAGAACTGCACTGGATAGGAATGGTGAGCGTGAACATACTTCCCTTGCTCCTGACGTATACACAGTTTACCATTAATGGCAATATAGCTAATGAGAACAACATAAAACTACCAAATGAGTATCAATATAAAGACACATTTCAAGATTATTCAGATTATGACAAACTCCCAAGCACTTCTTTTCATAAAACTAATCCTTTCTTTCTAGTAACCAGTCAAGAAACATTTGTTCTGAAAGTTAAATTTTCAAATAAAAAAAAAAACAACCCTGATAATTTGATGGAGACCACTATGAAGTGGCTCTGAGCAGGATTTAAAATTAACTAATTGGCTTTCTATGTTTACTTGTGAGTCTGTCCCAGGCGTAGGCCCCTAGTCTGGAGATGGGCAGCCGATTCATAGTAAGTGGACCTCTATGAATCACTGGTCCTGGCTGAGGCCTGTAGTGGCCTGTGAGGCTGCAGCTGAGGCCGCTGGCTTCCACCCTAATTAACTAGATAGAGACTGTAGCTGCAGGCATCTCACACCTGCAGTGCAGGTCACCCCAAACCTAAGTTAGTTCTCCTAAATTGACACAATTTATTACTTGAAAGAGTCTTTGAAGCCACTCCTAAGGTTGTGCTCAGTTTCCTGTTTTCCACTCTAACCCCTTCCTTGTCTGAAAACCAAATAAATAGGGCCTCCCAGAGAAGTTCTTTGTCTCAGCCCCAGAGAATGTCAAATTCTGCTAGAGGGTTTTGATTCTTCTGGAGCCCTAAAATCATACCACTTGTCTCTTTTATTTAAGTCTTCACCATCCACTTGTTTGGGAGGTTGCAGGCCTGATCAGTCCATGATAATAATTATTCTGAAGGTATCAAGTACTAACATGAGATAAATTTTAAATAAACACAAACCAGTGAACAGTAAATCACCCATGTTTCCTCGATAGGACAAAACATATCAATACTTTTTTTGTTTTGTTTTGAAACAGGCTCTCTCTGTGTAGTTCAGGCTGGCCTTAAACTCACTACGTATGCCTTGACCCTGCAGAGCTCCTCTTTCCTCAGCCTCCCGAGTGCTGGGATTACAGGATTGTACCACCATGCCGAGCACCTTTGCACACAACTGGCACTCTAATGGTCTGCACTATCATCTCTTTTGAGGTAAATAACAGTTTTTTTTCTAAAAATTAAAGAAAAGTATTTCCTGCTAATAATCAGATTATCCAAACTACTTCCCTGAAAAGGAAAAAATCAAAACTAATGTGCTTTGTTGCCATATTCTTTATATAATTTGAGTACATCATGAAGTACCTACAATCTCTCAATAAATACCCACGAAGAATGTACTACCTGCCACTAAGAATCTAGAATCTTTCCACAGATAACTTTCACAGATTGACATAGTTTACAAATCTAAGGAGTAATATTTGTGAAAAAGAACTCAAAGTAAAAAACAAGCTGTCCCACTGAACTATTCCCTTAATGCACTTACTATAAAACCGTCCTGCTTATTTTCCCTTCTTTGGTATCTT
This sequence comes from Dolichotis patagonum, assembly GCA_004027295.1. Classification (NCBI taxonomy): domain Eukaryota; kingdom Metazoa; phylum Chordata; class Mammalia; order Rodentia; family Caviidae; genus Dolichotis; species Dolichotis patagonum. Next base: position 4,690 of record PVJX010007258.1, on the reverse strand, counting down.
TTTACTATTTTCTCTATATTTTATATTAATTTTAAAATATCTCTAACTAATTAGTTACTTTTCCAAAAAATTTCAAATCAGGAACACCAAGGCAATGTGTGATGGATCTGATACCTGACAGAGGATGTTCTGGGCCTGTGATCTCTGGAATCCATCACCCAACCAACATGACACTCTAGAGAGAGACTTGCACTGTGCCTCGTTTTTCTCTTTCTTGCACTCTAAAGAAGCAGCAGCCAAACATTGCAATTACTTTCAGTAGTGTGAACTTCACAAGTAAATGAAAACCCTCTGACTTGAAAACCAACTCAAACATTTTCATACTGTGGATGACACATTGTGAAATCATATGAAGTCACAAAACTCAAATACCTCACCTGCAAGTCAGGAAACAACAAGTAAGACCTTTGGCTAGCTTTGTAGTACAAGGATTAAAGAAAATACAACTTAAAATGATTCTCCTTCACACCTTTTGATCATCTCTACACAAGTGCAAAGAAATTACTTCTTACAGAGGGAAAATATCACTATGATAAATTACTATTTTTAAACGAACTGTTACAATTTAAACATGTACATTTTAAAAATGTAATAGAAACAAAAACACTTCACTCAGTAATGTTAAAGGATACAAACTTCAGGCTTTGTATCTTGACTGCTTTGGGTACCATTAGATCAATGGCTTTTGGTTAATAACATGATAAAATCTTAAATGTTTCCTTAGGATCTTGTAACCTGGGTGTTCAGGATGTTTGGGGGATGTGTCCTCAGAGATTCCTCAGAGATATGTCCTCAGAGATTCTGGACTCAGTGGACAATGAATAAGCCCTTTGTTACTAAAGTCATTTCTGAAACATCAAACAACATCTGAGCTAATTTAAATTGCAAAATAAGTAGCTCTTAAAATTTAGATGCTAGGAAAATGTTTCACTTTGATAAGGATAAATCTGAAATTTTGTGTTCAAAGAATTTTTCATTAGAAACATTTCAAATGTATTGAAAGAATAAAAAACTAAATAGTTGTCTAACCATCACTTAACTTTACAGAATTTAAATTCTGTTATATCTTGGGGGGCACGATATTGAAAACTGAACCAGGGCCTTTGCACTGAGTTACAGACCTAGTCCTTTTTCAGTTGAGACAGTGTCTTGCTAAATCCTAAGTTGTCCAGGCTAGGCTCAAATTTGCAATCCTCCTGCCTCAGCCTCCTAGAGTCCTGGGTTACATGTCTATGCCACTATGTTATATCTACTCATAACCTACCCTCTCTCTCTCTCCCTCCCTTCCTCTTTCTTTCTAGAAAGGCTAAAGTTCTGTTATCATCCCCAAATCCCACTTCCCTCCTCGGATAGCCAGGCTGTTAAATTTGAGATTTTTGTTGGTTTGGTTTGGTGCAGGGTCTATGTAGTTCACATTGGCCTTGGGCTCACTGTGCAGCCCTGCTGGCCTCAAACTCGCAGCAATCCTGCTTTAGTCTTCTGAGTGCTAGAATTACAGGCCTCATCACCACACCAGGCTCTGTTTTGTTTCATTTTGTGGAGATAGGGTCTTGTTATGTAATTCAGGCTTGCCTTGAATTCACTATGTAACAGCCCAGGCTAGCCTCAAACTCACAGCAATATTCCAGCCCCAGTCTTCTGGAAAGAGACACATTACCACTTTGCCTAGTTTAGCATTTTATGATATGGTACTAAGTAGATCTGATGATGAATCAAGTAGTAGTGACAAAAATATAGGTTTATCTCTCTCAATTTTCTTCACACTTATTAACTTCTTTTATTTATACAATAACCTTTTGTTCTTTCATTCAGCAAATAGTATCATGTGCCTAATTTTCAGGTACTATTCTGGGCAGAAGTTTGTAAAATCAAAAATAAATGTAGTCATTTGTTCTATCACTATATAGTTTAGTTTACTTAACAAAAGTGACAGTATACTTTACGTACAATTTTTTATGTTTTTTCATGTGTTATTCATATGGCTCTGATTTGTTCATTTCCAGTGATGAACTGTTACTATATATCAACAATTGTCTGTTGCTCTACAAATGGACATTTATGTTATTTCTAATTTTTTGGTTTAATTATTACTACAATTAACATTGTCAAATGTGTCTCTTTTACAGATGTGTACACTTCTCCAAGTTTAAATCTGAGTAGAAATGCTAGGTCAAAGGACACATTGATCTTCTGACTTTCTGAATATTGGCAAACCACTCTGTTTTGACTTGTATCTCAATGTCCCTCTAGAGCCTCATGTGGTCACAGGTGGGGCTTTTCGGAAGTGGCTAGAGCTAGAGTATGTGATGCTGAGATTAAGGGTCTGCATGCGGCCAGGATAAAATATAAACAAGAGGAAGAGCGCTGCTGTAGTCATTGCTGGTCATTTGCGCTTGCTGTCTTCTGCCTGGCATGAATGTTTCTCCTCTGTGATGTCCCTCTGCCATGTGCCACTCTGCCTTGGAGCCAGCTGACTATGAACTGAAACCTCTACAAACTATGAGCCAAATAAACCTTTCTTCCTTTAACTTTAGGTGTTGGGCATTTTGTCTCAGTAACGAGAAAAGTAACTAAGACACACTCTCCAAAGTGTTTTCACCAGCTTACACTCCCAACCACAGCATGAAGAGTTCCAGGGACACGATATCCTGGTCATCCTGGGTTTTGTTTAGACTCTTAAATTTATCTTCCTATCTTTTAGGGTTCAAATGGTATTTGCATTTCCTTAGCTGTTACTAATGTAGTTGAACTTACTTGCATATATCTAATTAACAGTCAGACTTCTGCTTTCATAAGTTTGCCATTTATAACCTTTAGGTATTTTTCTATTTTTATATTGTTACACTACTTACTGATGATTTGTTCACAAAAATCTCATGGTACCATACTAAGTAAGCTAGAAGATGAATCAAATAGTAGTGCCCAAAATATGACCTGTATGTCTGTATGATTTTAATTCATACTTATGGACTTCTTTTATTCATATAATAATCTTTTATTATTTCATTCACCAAATAGTATTAAGTGCCTACTGTCTGCCAAGTTCTATTCTAGGTAGATGTTTGTAAAATCAAAAGTTAATTTAGCCACTACCAGTGATTATTCCGAAGAATAAACTAGATCATTTCATACATCTCTGTAAAATCTGTTAGCATTTCCCCTTTGCCTCCAGAGATCTAGGCTCCTCTCTTTCTGGACTTTGCCTCATTTGCTGCCATCCTCTACGTCAGTCTACTTTTTAATATGCACCTTTTTCTGAAAGCCCTTGTCTTTCATCTTTTATTTATCCAGTTGAATACCTTTCCTTTAATAACCAGAACAGATGCTACCTTCCTTGGGATATAAAGCATTCCTTAAACACTTCATGCCAAAAAGTTAATCTTGTGTGCCATCTCTGTATTTCGTCCATGTATGGCTTACTCTCCAAAGGCCCATGGGTTTACGGCTTGGCCCTCAGCTTAGTGCTATTAGAAGGTGTTGGAAACCATTAAGAACCACCACTGCCAAAACTGTCTTCCTCCCTTACATATTCCCAGTGTGGTTTTGTTTTTTATTTTGGTTTGTTTTGGTTTTTGAGACGAGCTCTTGCTATGTTGTTAAGGCTGGCTTTGAACTCACTATGTAGCCCAGGCTGGCCTTGAACTTGAAGCAATCCTCCTGCCTCAGTCTCCCCAGTGCTGAGATCCAAGGAGTGCACCACCACATCTAGCCCATTGCGTTACACCATGCTCAGCACGTGCCCCAAAGGGAATAAGGTTAAGCAATTATGGGTTGCAACCTCTGAACCTGTCAGCCAAATAAACTTTTCCTTCAAGTTGATTATGTAATATATTTTATTACAGTAACAGAAAACTAACATTGTTTCATTTATCAAATCAAAATTATGCCATCATCCCATTATATCCCCAAAGCAAGTCTTATTGCTTTCCTGAAAACAATAGCCACAATATTATTGAATATTAGTGCCTATCATAGTGCCTGGTAAAAGAAATCCTCTCTAAAGGACTGTTAAATGTAACAGAATTGTGTTAATGCTATTTTCCTTGCACCAAAATCTTAATAAAAAGGAGCATATACTGAAAAATTGTTAATTCTAGTATCTTTGTTAAAAAATATATACAAAGGTCTAAGAAACCAACCTGCTGGAAAGAGTAAGCTTCCTAGCACTGGATTATGTTCTCTTAATTACATTTCCTACTGATCAGGTATCCTCAAAGAAATAAACTCTGGAACAAAACTATGAACCTGAAAATCTTAAGCCAAAAAGCAATGGAGTTAAAAACAATACAACTACTTACATAGGTTATAAAGACACAGAAGCAAATTTTAAGGGTCACATCAGAACTGAAACGGCTTAAAAGTGTCAAATACGTAAGTGCCATGAATTCATCATATTTTAAAGCTCAATCACATTTGGAAATTGCTAGAACACAAACTTATTTTGCACACTGATAAACTAAATAAAAAGAAGCATGATTTATCCTTTATTTTCTGGATAAACTGAATTTCAGACTAAGAAAAATAGTTGATAAAAGATCTTCTTAATAAATTTTAGGTAAAAAATGCAAAAGGAAAGATAGAATTAGATCACAAGCTGGGCACAGTGGCACATGCCTGCAGTCCCAGCATTCTGTGACACAGAGGCAGGAGGATGGCAGCTCCAAGCCAAGCCTGTGCAATGCAATTAGGC